>JAWQFJ010012493.1:0-18819 GCA_034096865.1 Theodoxus fluviatilis | reverse complement strand
GGGGGCGCCAGGATAAGAGGTCACGGAGGTCACACACACAGACATACACATACACACACACATACACACACACACACACACACACACACACACACACACACATTTCTTCTTCAGTCTCCTCGGGCGATTTTGTTCAACATCCACGAGACTGATGCGAATGATAGAATGAAGAAGATGGGAAAACACCCTTCACGTGATCGCACGTGCTTCTGTACAGGACGTTCGTATCTTTTTTATTGCAAGATAGAAAGCGTTGCTGAAAAATAGATTGAAAACAAATTATAAAGGGGAGTATAGGAGAAGTAGGAAGAAGGCTTTTTTCATCATGTACCGTCGAACGGTTTAAGTAAGAAAGAGAGGGGAGGGTGGTGGTGGGGTGGTGGTGGTGGTGGGGTGAACCAGGTTCTCCCGTGTAGACCTTAAAGATGCAGCAATACTGTGAATTTGTGTTTGCTGTTAAAACGATGGTCTCAATCAACGTTCTCAATCCTCGACCTCCTTGGAAGCTTCCTGGTGCCAAAGCCTCGGACAGTGCTTGACCCGATTTGTGGGGCGGCCTGAGTTTGAAAGCAGCCGCTCATAGGCTACGTCTCACCGCCACCGCATCTCTCGCGAGCAGGGAAGACAGGCAGGAAGTCAGTCAGCCATGACAGCATTGTGGACATTCAGCCTTCCTGGAGCTTCAGCCTCGTTCGAAAGCGACTTGCTTAATGATCCCTCAACTACACACCAATCCCCCTGGCTGTAAAGGAATGATGGATTATAACTTGAAAACTTCTCCGCGCCAAGACAGCGAGCACATAAATCAGTTCTGTTCCATTGATATGAAATATTGCACGGTCGGAGTCGACAGGAAGTCGAGACCGCGGATCTGTGCGACTGATTTGCATTCCAAGCGATCCACAGATAGCGAAAGATGAAAAACGGCTCCAAAAGAAATGGGGTTTTCCCCCCAGTCGGTTGTCTGATCAAAGAGCAATCCCTCTTCTATTACATCCTTGCTTTACAAGTATATTCCAAAGCTAATGTTCTGTCCATAACCATTAACAAACAGTATAGTGCGACTGCGGTTTTATTTCAGTACCTCCGCCAAGGAGGTTGTGTTTGAACCCTCGGTTCGGTATTCAGTCGGCAAAATAACTCAACATTTTCTAAACAGATTCTATTAAAATTGGCGCAAAGTCAGGGAATCAGCCAACAAATAAATCCATAAACATTTGGAGGTTATTTGTTAAATTTTATTACAAGTTATCAGGGGCGGATCAGTTCATTTTGGGGGGGGGGGGGGGGATTTCCAAACGGTTTTTAGAAACTGGGGGGTGGGGAGGAGGCTGCAAAATAGTCTCATTTGGCGCATTTTAATGAAAAAAATATTTATATATATTTATTTCTGTTTGGGGGGTTTCTGGAAACCCCGGAAACCCCCCTTCCCTCGTCCGCCCCTGGTTATTAAGAAAACTTTTATCGCAAAATCATGTAGTTGATGACGTCAAATTATTAATGACGTCGGCTAATGCACTGAGAAATGCTTTCATCCACAAACACTACAATGACCGTGGAAGAGGACGTGTGGCGTCCCTGGTGGAGGCTTGCGCTCTCACGGTGCTCTCTAGTAAAATTACAGTGACGTATTCATACTAGATAAGCCAATTTGATATATCTCGCAAGCAGATGGTAGAATTTATCTTTCACTACGGCAAGGGCTGAAGCCGATGAGAGGGCGAGGGGGTGGGGTATCGCACAACGCCAGTCTGATTTGTACTCGAACTGCTCGCGACCAGACGGTAAGAATCTCTGGTTGTAAACATCAAATCAACGACAACAGAAAATCACATCGAGATGGCTTTGAGTAACTGTGCCACGTGATAAGGAAATAGGTTCATGAGGCACGCTAAAAATCTGTCGCGTGAACTATCGAGAAACTGAACTTTTAAAAGAGAAACATTGAATGAATGAGATTCAAGGAGGCTAAGAGCAGGTAAGAGGATAGGACGAACGGGAAGAAAATAAAAAGTGACGCCACTGAGTGCAAAATGTTGTTCGAGGAGTTTCAAACTCTTTACCTGAAGAAATTAAGACTGACAATCATTCGAGTTACGTAGTGTGTGTGTGTATATATATATATATATATATATATATATATATATATATATATATATATATATATATATATATATATATATATATTTGTTTGTGTGTGTGTGTGCGTGCGAGTGCACATTTTCAGTACATGTGCATTTCACTTACCGACACTGAAAAGTACACATGTCCTCATATCGAAAGTACTAAAGTGCAAGGACTTGTGTGGAATGTTATTGATGTATAGCCTGGTCCAAAGCTTGGTTGCCGTTTAGTTTCTGCCGCTCGCTTTGATGCCCAATTTTCTGAGTTTCAATGAGTTTTCCGTAACTTTGGCCACTTAAAATCCCAGTAAACTTAACTGCGGCTCTGCCTTTCATCTTCTCTGATCCAGTCATTTGGTGGCCACTTGGATGCGAAACGAGGCTTCCAGAAGCCAATTGACACAACCACCTCACCCTTCTTTTGTCTCCGCGTAATTCGCTCTATCGACCGTTGCTTTGAATGTAATCCTGTTACCGCCGATCTGATTGAACATCGGTCCTTTTTATGGCCTCACTGGGGACCTGATTGGCGGGTGTGCAACCACATGGAGAAATGCCATTGAAGTGCGATAATACTTTCGACAAGAATCTATTTTCGTTCAGAGAGGTCAGGGGTTTTTATTTCACTCACATACTGACGCCCGCCATCTCCGTCGTGGGCGATGTGGGTTTTCCCAGCCGATGAAAGTATCGAGTTATCTTCCGCCTACAAGAACTTACTCGGATTCCAACATTGGCTGTGACGCCGATGAAAAAGATGAATTCTGTTACGGTCATTCTTGGACGGTATGGCGTGCCGACCTGTTGTCTTCAGGTGCCTTGATGAGATTGCCGGCAGGAGCATGAGAGGTAATGCCATCATCGGAGAAGTGTGCATTCCCGTCTTTCCATCAACGTTGCCCCTGCAGAAGAACGGCCACAGCCGGAAGGCGATGCCGAAGGGACCAAATTTCGTTTCCCTGTCCTGCTGAGTGTGGGCTCTTTTCCGTTCACCTTGCGTGGGTGAAGGACGTCGAGGACAATGGCACTTTACCTTCTACCGGACTGAGTCCCAGTCTACCGCCTGCTTTGAAGTCTGGCACCCATTTCCAAGTCGACGTCACCCATGCAGGCTCTCGTGTTCTTTTGTTCCCTGAAGGACAAAAAGCATACAGAATCTGGCAATCTGTATTATACAGAAAAAAATCCGTGCATGCCTGGCCCAACTCCTGTGAAATGTCATGGATTTCGTCCGTCTGACTTTCTGAAAAAATTCGTGATGGAAATACTTGTTTTCCTGTCAGCGAGTGTCGGAAGGCAAGGCATGAAGTAGCACTTGTCATTTTCACTCCAATAACATGTCTAACGCGTTTTTGTGTACTTTTGGAAGTATTCTCAATAAAGAAAGTCCGCTCCCTGTAAAAAGGAAAACCCCGAGGAAAGTTACTGTCAGTGTTTCTCTGGACATGTCTGGGCAGATATGCAGACGAACGCAGAAGCTGTGTAAAAGAATAGATAATGTACACATTTTCATCGTGACTACCCGTTTTAAATCGTGGGCTATTAAAAATCAAAAATATTTTAATCTACTGTTTAATATGATGCACTACATCTCCGAAAAAAACACGTTGTTGAATGAAGTTGGTGAACGGTCAGCGGCAAGCAGTGGAAGCCCAGACACATGTCGGAGTAGTCACACTCGTGACTTGATCTAACAAGAGCATTAAAAAGTCGCTGGAGCAAAACTCCAGAAAATGCAAGTAAAGTTTCTGAGATTACCTTTTACGAAACTGAGTTTGAAGTGGTTCTACTTTAAGGAACTATTTCTAGCTCCTTCGAGAATTTTCAAGATGATGACAGCCTAGAAAGTGGATTAATTCATATTTTTAAAGAATTTATCTCCTTTCCATGAGATCTGAAAAGCAACAAATATGCGTGGGTTGAATAGAAAAATTACATCTTCTACGGCATATTACGTAATTCTGAAATCCTCAGTATGTTTTTATATTTGCACTACCCCCTCACATTTCATCCTATTATAAAACAACGTTGTAATACACGGTTGGCCCCTGTTGCTTGTTACATTCACTGTCTCTTTGAACTTAAAAGGCCATTTTCTGAAAATGATTAATTCGTGGGTAGTTGACTAGAATCTACAAAAAATCATTTTGAATTCCTCGATTTCTATCATTCTTGCCTATCTAAAACTCTAGGTCGATTTTTTTTCTATTTCAGTATTTCATGATACTACTTTTTTAAATCTGACTTTACGTATCTTTACTGTATCAGATCACAGCTGACGTCCTGATGCCTCAAAGGTTTCCGCCATATCCTCATGTGTTGCGAGTAAACGTATTCCTAGGCAGTGGCTACGTGGGTATAGCGTGTGCATGCACACAAAAAAAGAAGACGCCTTTAACAAAGTTTTAGTTTGGAGACGAGAATATCGATGTCTACGGAAAATATTGTCTATCTGTGCTAAAACTCCAGTGAAACAACAGAATCACCGATAACCCCGCTGGGCACCACTCTCGGTTGGAGAGCACTTAAAGCAGGGGCAAGGGGCTTGTTTGAGGACTCCAGTGGAGAACATTAGTGCTGAAAGCCTATTTGCCTCAGTCATCGCACACCGCACACCAGCTTCAAGCTGCCTCGGGAGTTGCAAGTAAAACTGCAAACATCGAGCGACAGCGTGATGAGTCTCGATTGGTGCGCAGAAGCAATGAAGAGGATACACAGAGGATAGGGATCTGATGATAATATTTTCAACACGTGCACATTTCCACACCCGTTTACAACCACTCCTGGCTTGAGGGGTCTCATGGCTGTACCACTTTATCTGCGACGTTGCACCTGTTGATTTTCTTGCTTCATATATACAAAAACTTCTCCCCTGACAGGAAACGTATACCACACAAGCATCTGACGTGCTTCAGCGTGTAACAAAAGCAATGCTGAGATGCACTGTTCAAGACAGTGGTGAAGGATGTGGACACAGCTACACATGTCCAACAGTGTAGCTCGATGATTACGATTTCCAAATATTTTCTGGGCACCTAATAAGCACTTCTCAGTGTCGATTCCTTCTTCATGCCAGAAAACGGGCACTGCTCTTGCGGCGACCAAAGGTTGAAACGGGCCGAAATATGCCTAAATCAATGCATAACTAATAAAGACAGCATCATTATCTTTAGCAGCACCAGCAGCATCGCCGTATTGATTGTCGCCGTTTTAATCGTCATTATCGTCGCCGTCATCATCGTCATCATCACCTGTGGGTGAACACTTCAGTCTGCCCGAACACTCTACATCAGACCTGCTCCTGAGCGTGCTGCAGGGCAACGTGGACGGCATCCGACAACGTCGCGTGGGGGAGCAGAAGCTCCTGAGGAAGCTCAACACTCATCACACAGGGCTCAACCTCGACCTGGGGTTCATGGCACACTACAGATGAGGAAGCTTGACCTCGCACGTGCATATCATGAATTTTGCCGGATGAGATGTTGAGAAGTCAATGTCTTTTGTCGTCTACCTGTTTAAAAAAAACACACCCGCCAGTCTCTCTTCACTACGCCCAGATTAAGGAGTGCTACTCCGAAAGCTTGCCGAAAAACTTTCTTCCCAGCCACTGCCAGCAGCAACCACAGTTCTCGCAGCCGCTCGCAGCAACCACAGCCGCCGCCGTCATCGGCATTGGCATGCTCACTATTGTCATCATCATCGTCACTATCGTCATCAGCACGTGACTAATGAGGATGATGATATTAAAACCACAACTAATGCAGTCAACAATGTTGAAGAGGCAGAGCAGAGAGTTACAAGGTCTTTTGGCCTGGGAACGGCCTCAGTCTGTATTGTTTGCTGTCATTTTCTATATGCACATGAAACATTAATTCTAAAAATGAAAATACGGTTGAACTGGGCGAACTTTTTATCAGTTAAAAACTGCTGAGTTCACAAAAGGAGGCCAGACACCAGCCACACACCAGCCACACACCAGCCACACACCAGCCAGACACCAGCCAGACACCAGCCACACACCAGCCACACACCAGCCACACACCAGCCACACACCAGCCACACACCAGCCACACACCAGCCACACACCAGCCACACACGACGAACTGATTGCAACATTAATAGGGGATCACGGCCTTTCAACACCATGACCACTTCCGCCACCACAACAACCATATCACCAGACACCCATACCTACATCACCACTATCACCCCGACACCACCACAAGCAGATCCACATTACCAACATTACTAACACCACCACCATAACCGTCACCACATCACCATCACTACCACACCACCACCACAACCGTCACCACATCACCATCGCTGCCACACCACCACCACAACCGTCACCACATCACCATCGCTGCCACACCACCACCACAACCGTCACCACATCACCATCACTACCACACCACCACCACAACCGTCACCACATCATCATTACTACCACACCACCACCACAACCGTCACCACATCACCATCGCTGCCACACCACCACCACAACCGTCACCACATCACCATCACTACCACACCACCACCACAACCGTCACCACATCACCATCGCTGCCACACCACCACCACAACCGTCACCACATCACCATCACTACCACACCACCACCACAACCGTCACCACATCACCATCGCTGCCACACCACCACCACAACCGTCACCACATCACCATCGCTGCCACACCACCACCACAACCGTCACCACATCACCATCGCTGCCACATCTACCGCATCACCACCGTCAATACCACCACATCCCCAACACCCCCACACTTCCATTCCCATCGCCACCACCACAACGACCATAACCTCATCGCCACCATAACTACCACACCACCACCACAACCATAACCACAATCGCCCCATCAGTGTCATCACAACGTCACCACTACCGCCACCACAACAAAGTTCACCACATTACCAAATACCACCCCTATATCACCACCACCACCATCACCATCACCTCCACAAACACAATTATCACAACATCACTATTATCCCCACATCATCACCACCACCACGATATCCCCACCGTCACCACCACCACGAAATCACCACCATCACCACCACCACGATATCCCCATCATCACCACCACCACGAATTCACCACCATCACCACCACCGCAACATCCCCATCATCACCACCACCACGATATCCCCACCATCACCATCACCACGAATTCACCACCATCACTACCACCGCCACAGCTCACAGAACCACTTCCACTGGCCACCGTAACACATGCACCAGTAAGGGGCGGCCAGATGGAGTCGTATGTCAAACACGGGAATGCAAGCTGAAGAATTATGTTTCTTCCCAAGAACCCCAAGAGTCTTCGATTGAAACTTGCATTGGCGAGGACTTCTCTCCGTGCTTCAACACTTAGCGAGATTTCAAGAGAACCGATTGTTCCCACCATCGACAAATAGAAAGGCAGACAGGCAGTAATCAGTAAAGTGCACGAGCGAATTACAGACCAAGGTTGTCGCTCAAGGGCTTTCGCACAGACACGTCTAGAGTTTCGAAATGTGTTCACGCCTTTTGAAGATAAAACTATGAAATGTCCTATCGCGTTCGAAAGCAGTTTGCTATTGCAAACCACTGGATTCAGATATCAGTTCTCTCTCTCTCTCTCTCTCTCTCTCTCTCTCTCTCTCTCTCTCTCTCTCTCTCTCTCTCTCTCTCACTCGGGCGCGCGCGCGTTCGCTCGCTCTCTCTCACACACACACACACACACACACACACACACACACACATACACACGCACACACGCAAACACACGCGCGCGCGGGAGCACACACACGCTCTCTCTCTCTCTCTCTCTCTCTCTCTCTCTCTCTCTCTCTCTCTCTCTCTCTCTCTCTCTTCTCTCTCTCTCACTCACACACACACACACACACACACACTCACGCGATCAAATTTGGGTACACAAACAATCTCTCTCTCTCTCTCTCTCTCTCTCTCTCTCTCTCTCTCTCTCTCTCTCTCTCTGCCTTGTGAATAAATCTGTAGCAAAATTTTTCTGTAACATTGAATGTACTTTCAATAATGTTTTAGTTTTCAAAGTTGACAGATTATTGTTTGGTTCTGCAAATGATGTGCTCATTTTCTTTGCTTACGTTCCTCCAACCGGTTCTCCTTTTTATGAAGCAGTTGATGAAACTGATGGCATTCTTGTGTTGGAAAAATGTATCGCTACTGTCACCGACGTGTATCGTAACTGTGCTATTTTGCTGTGTGGGGACCTCAATGCGAGAACATCTTGCTATAACTCCTGTGAAAGTGATATGGTGTTCGACATGAATCTGGAAACATTGAATCCCTCACGCTTTTCCCATGATACTACGTTGAACGAGTTTGGTCGATCGTTATTGGCCATGTGTACCGCTTATGATTTGACAATTTTAAATGGCTTGTACGGTGAAGAATCGGGGAAATATACGTATGTGTCTCACACAGGAAGTAGCGTAATAGATTATTGTATAGCGTCAGAGGATCTTCTCACAGTAATTGATTCATTGTGTGTTGTAGAATCAGTTACTTCTCCACATATGTGTCTTGAACTGTGCATTTCTAGGGGAAATGCAGATCGGGTTTATAGGGAAACTACTCCCACCACTACCATTACAAAAATAATTTGGGATAGAAATTTATGTAGTGAGTACATCATTAACCTTCAGAAATGCCTCTCGGAATTAAATGGCAATGCATTCAATGAATCGCACTTAGATGTCAATGACTTAACGATGGCTCTTACGAAATGTTTAGTCCAGGCTGCAGACTTTCTTAAAAGGACATTTAAACTAAAAAACCAGTCATCTCCGAAAGGATGGTATGACAAAGAATGTATCATTGCCAAAAAAGCTGCCAGACAACGTTTACGCTCATTTTTGCTTTCAAGGACTGACAATGATAGACGCTCATATATTTTGTGCAGAAACAGGTATAAACAGATCATTAGGGTTAAAAAAGAGGAGTACAGAGATAATATGAGTATGTCTCTATTGAATAATATCCGAGACAGCGCAACATTCTGGAGACATGTTAAAAATCTAGGTTCTAAATATCGAGTTTCATGTAGTATTCCTTTACAAACTTTGTATGAGCATTTTAAAGATGTCTTTTCGTACACATCATCTGTCAACCACGATGTTTGCGTGCAGACTGTGAGTAATATTGATCTGGATGACAGCAGTGTAAATTCGCCTATTTCGAGGGCTGAGGTTGTAAACGCTTTGAGGCGATTAAAATCGGGAGCAGCAGCAGGTACTGACGATGTAATAGCGGAAATGCTCAAATCAACTGAACAGTTACTGTTACCTTTTTTACTGCGCCTTTTCAATGCTATATTTGACAGTGGTGTGTTCCCTGATGTTTGGTCAGAAGCCATTATTGTGCCGATATATAAGCGTGGGTCTCATGACAATCCTGACAACTACAGAGGTATTGCCTTATCTAGTACTTTCAGTAAGGTATTTACTCATATTATTTGTTGTAGGCTGCAGAGTTGGGCGGATCAGCATGAACTCATTCGGGAAGAACAGGCGGGTTTTAGAAAGGGGTATTGTACAGTTGATAACATCTTTGTTCTGCAGAGTATCATTGGCAAATATCTAAATAAGCACAGAAAACTTTATGTTGGCTACGTAGATTTTAAAAAAGCTTTTGATATGGTAAACTTAGAGACGTATTGTGGAAAGTTCTACGTAAAAATGGATTAAAAGGAAAAATTTTGAATTTTCTGAAAGCCATGTACAGATCGGTACAATACTGTGTGAGAGGGAGGAATGGTCATACCGATTTCTTTGAGTGTTCTTCGGGGTTGAAGCAAGGATGTAAACTCAGTCCGATCCTTTTTTCTTACTTTATTAATACCTTGATTGATGAGATCTCCGCCAATAGTAAACATGGTATACAGTTGGCGCCTAATACGCCCGTCTTGAGTGCTCTCCTCTTTGCAGACGATGTTGCTTTGCTCTCTGACACAGTAGTAGGTCTTCAAAATCAATTAAACTGCCTGAAAACTGCAGCTGATAGACTTGGTCTGATGGTCAACACAGAAAAAACTAAAGTAGTTGTCTACAGACTGGGTGAACATTTAGCTAAACGTGAAAGATGGTACCTAGGTGAGGTACGACTAGAAGTAAAAAGGGAATACAAGTACCTTGGTAACATGCTATCTGCGAAGTTGTGCTCAAATGTAACTCAAAACGATTTGGCCGGTAGAGCTAAATCTGCCCTTTTACTTTTGATAAGGTCACTGAGTAAAATCCGTCAAGTAACACCTGACGTTTTCTTTAGACTATTCGATTATCAGATTCAGCCGATCCTTTTGTATGGGGCTGAAATCTGGGTGTCGCGTTATTACTAGTAGCTAATAGTAGAAGACTTGGCCTCGAGGAACGACGTAGTCGTCCAAGAAAGGAGAGACCATTAGACCAGCAGAGTTTACAACTAAACTCGACCACCACTCCTTGGGGGGACACCACAACAGTCAAGCAATATTTAACAAACAAGTGAAGAATGACCACTGAATCAGGGATAAAAGTAAATAAGCAAAGTTTAATCAACAAGTAACCCCTCTTGCTGCACTGGGCCGCAAGAGTGGGGGCAAGCAAGTGATCAAATGATGCATAGCAGCAGGAAAAGAAATCAAAACAAAGTCATCAGCGGAAACAAGACGGCGGGGTACTTCCGCTGTTGAAACAGGCAAAATAAACAACAACAATTCACACTAGGGCAATGTGAATCAAACCCTCAAAAGCATGGAAAAACATCATACACAAGTAACAATGTCTACGTTACCGGTAACGAGAAATGTTATCAATGTGATACAAGAAAAACCACTTCCCCACACTCCACCACAGGAGCACCCAAACTTGGAATTAATTCAATAATTCGTCTCAGAAAAAAACCCCTTTCAACCACTCGTTCTGATACCCATGTATAGAACTAGAACATTCTCATAGCAGAGAAATAAGACCCAACACTTCTGTACCCACAAGAAGTTACAAGCACACTTCAACCCAAAAGAAGTTGCTATTATCCACCGCTGGACCATTTAACAATCAAATGTCAAATTAAACCCATAAACTTTCCCCAAAACACACAGAGCATCAGGAAACACCAATTCCCTATGAAAGATGTCCCGTCCCCCTTCACAGTTCCACTGGCCAAGTTACCCACAACAAGCCACAGCAATACTTCCCGTCTGAATACTAATTAGCTAGACCCCCTATCAGTCCACCCCCTTCCCCTTGCGCTGACCCACTTCCGCCCAGGTCACGCAAGCCAGAAAAATAGAGTGAATTCAGACACGAGCGCGCTCTCTCGCGCTCACCCCTTTCTCGCACAAAACAGTCCTGTCCAAACCCCCGTGAGTAATGAGACAGACATCAGCAATTAAAGCAGAGAAAGACAAAAGGTTCCCTTACCCTTTTGAAGTCCGGAAACGTTTGCTCCGGAACACGCTTACACACACACAACCTCATAAAAATCAGCACACAACCCTACCCCGTTCACTTTCGTTCACTGAAAGCATACACCGTCCGAGCACCGAGCTCCAGACTAGTCCAGGAAAAGCAGTTCCTTTGTAGACAAACGTAGGTAGTAGCAAAGTAGGAGTACGCCCCTCTGCGTCTCCGCGTTGTGGCCGCGGGTAGGTCTCCGTGCCTCTCTCCCGCCTCGAGGTTTCACCGACAAGTAGCACTAAGCCCGTAAACTGTCGATCATCGGAAAGTCCAATCCGACACAGTAGGAATCCCCCTGGTCAGTCAGTACAGGTGCAAACAACTCCATTCTAAACGTGAGAATCAGTTCGTCCCCCGCACCGTCCTTGTTGCATGTCCTTGCAACCGTAGCTGCGCACTTCACCGCGACGAGCGAGTGAAGACGCTAGCATCTCGACCGTCCTACTACTACTGTCCCTTGCGCTGACAGTAAGACCACACCGTGTGGACTTTCACGCCAATTTCTCAGCGTCTTCGCTAGACCTCATCAGCACACAGCTAGGAATAGACGAAGTTCGTAGTTATACCCAACTACAGAAGCGACCGCTACACAGTCCTTCACTACTGCCCCTTGCGCTGGCAGTAAGACCACCCGTGTGGACTTTCACGCCAATTTCTCAGCGTCTTCGCTAGACCTCATCAGCACACAGCTAGGAATAGGCGAAGTTCGTAGTTCACTGAACTACTGGAAAAAGTACTTGCGACTAGGACACCGCAACCGTCGAGGAATGTGCACACCACGTGCACCGAAGTATCGCTCGTAGACAGACGCTGGGCACGCGTCGAGTACGCAGACAGAGTTCTCACTAACTCTAGCAGGAGGTAGGTAGTAACGAAGTACATGGAACGTAGACTGCAGAAAGCAGAATTCTGAGTGCAGAATTCTGAGTGGCCTGGAAATACAAAACCAACGCCTAATGAGAAACCGCGTTTTCTCTCCCAAAAATTCACACAGAATTTAATTCAAACGAGAAGTGATACACTTTAGCCCAAACCGCTTAGCTGAAACTTCCCGCGCCCGGCGAGTAAGTCCGTTTAACCCATTCCCCTGCTCACGAATGGAATTACAAATTCACAACTCATGGAGATATGAATTTCTCCAACTCTTACCAAAGAGATTTAGTTCAATTCTAAAACACAATTTAACATTCCGGCGTCCGACCTTCTTCCCGCCCTTATTAACCGTCATTTCCCCCAAAGGCAAAGATTGTCGCGACTTTACATACCTCACAGCGCAGGCCGTGTTCTCCTCCAGAGAGCGAACTTTCCTCTCAGTCCCAACCAAGGCTATTTTCCACTCTCGTGACCGACCGACCGCTGGTCCTCACGACGAGATTCCACCGCGAAGTGAAACTACTTCGCCGGCCACCCATGTGGCACCAGTTTGCAGAGCTATTGCTCGCACAACCGCCCTCATCCAAACGATGATTAAGTCTGCCTGGAGACGCTCCATCAGAACTGATGAAAACTACGTCACGTGATCATCTTCCAATCACTGCCCTTTGATCTCGCGCCCCCAGACCCGTGTCAGGTCAAGTGTAGACCCCGTACACATTCCGTCACCCCTCAACCCCCTCGAAAACATACCCCTCGACCCCTGGGTTGATTTTTCCCGCCGCTCGAGGCCTATCTTTAGCGATGCGGCAATACTGTTTCCGAGTACATAGCGGCTTCAATGCAATCTTACACACTGACATTCGCCTCACATTTTCACCCATTAGTCGTGTCTTGCGACACTGGGGAATGGATGAATGTCAGACTGTAGAGAGTGTACACCTACACGCCATCAAAAGTTTTTTGAATGTTTCATCACGTACTCCTAATGCTATGGTGTATGGTGACACTGGGCGTTTTCCTCTGTGGGTCAATGCCAAGTTATGCAGTATCAGATACTGGTTAAGACTCTTAAAAATGGATGAAAGCAGGTTACCCTATAAAACATACCAAATGATGCTGTGTGCATCCAACGAAGGTTCTTGGGCCTTAAAGGTTAGAAGACTACTGTTCGAATGCAACTATGAAGATGTATGGTTAAATCAGAGGGTATCAAATGAGACAACGTTTCTGAGAAACATCAGAGAGAAACTCATCGGCAAATTTTACACAGAATGGGAAGCACAAGTTAGGAATAGTGAGAGATACTCCTTCTACAGACTTTTTAAAACTTCTTGGGTAATTGAACAGTATCTATATGATCTCGATAAAAAAGTATTTAGGGACACTTACATACGATTTAGGATGGGAATTACCGATTTATTTAACCATAAACACAGATATATGAAAAGGAATAACCCAGAGCTTTGTCCACTGTGCAGAGAGCATGAAGAAACGGAAATACATTTTTTACTCCATTGTCCTGCCTTACAGGACTTGAGAGAACGTTTAATATTTGATTGTATAGATGTGAATAGAGAGAACCTCTTAGAACTTCTCTTGGCCAGTAAAGAAATGAAAATTATAAGATCAACGAGCATTTACTTGTACAAAGCGTTCAAGCGCAGACTAGAAGCTCTGGAGTCCACGGAGCATGACAGTTTTTACGTTGATTAATTGTTTTCCTTGGGAATAGAAATGTAACCACATTGTTCACTTGAAATGGGCCGGTGGCCTTTCAATAAATTCGTTCGTTCGTTCGTTCGTTCGTTCTCTCTCTCTCTCTCTTTCTCTCACACACACACACACGTGCACGCATGTACACACACATACACACACACACATTCACACACACACACACACACACACCAACACACCAACACACACACACACACACACACACACACCAACACACCAACACACCAACACACACACACACACACACACATGTACTCACGTGCTCAAATTCGCACGCAACCACGTCGGTGGTTGCAGTGCTGATTAACTTCTTATGTCTGTTGACATCCTCAATATTTTATAAACTTTCATCCCCTTCTGACGGTTTATTTCAAAGTGCGAAGAACTACGTTCAATGATTCACAACACGGAGATTAGTCACGGCTACTCGGCAATACAAAACGTAATGTATCGTGAAGTAACATTAGATAACAAACATAGTACATTGCACAGCTTTACGATGCCCAATACAATTCAAGGTAATGTGACACAGATTCCATTTATTCACTTTGAAAAATCAATTGACACTGATATTGATACTAAAAGTGAAGACTTATACAAGTACAAACATCAAAATTACGCGAGAGGAAAGGATAAAGCTAAACAGAGTTTCTTCGTTCGACCGTCGTCTCGATGATGTCATATGCTGTGCAGTCTTCGTTCATGGACTCGAGTGTGAGTGAGAACCCCAAGTTTGCGTGCGCCCATTCGCGTGCAGGGAGTATTTCGAGCTATGCATGGGTGTCATTTGCTTAGCAGTCGATGGGTTCATTCCCGCGCCAGGCTCAATATGGCGCGATACAAATTAGTCGTTACAAGATTACTTCCCTCCTTTTCCCTCCCCCTCATCCCATTCCTTAAGTGCATAGAGACGATTTCTCCTCTGCTTTTTGAAAGACATCATTGTATTTCACCATCATGAGAATACGCACAACAAGAGCTGAGTAAGTTAGTTATTGGAACATTAAATGGACGCAAACTGAATTTGTTCTGATTCTAAAACTTTCATAAGAACTTTAAGATTTATAAGAAAAAACAATTTACTCGCATGACTGGGCTTTTATCCTGACATCTCTCAAGTCAGAGTGACGATCCGATCAAAGAAACAACGCTCAACAAATCAAATGGACACATCCGTTCATTTGACGGCGTAAAGTGTTCAACGCTGATTAGATCTTTAGGCACTAGTGCGTTACTCAGTCAATATCAAACTCGGGCATTTCCTGACGAGGACGTCTACGGTGCCAATGAAACGCACTCGCACCCCCTAAGTAGAAGCACTGAGCTGATGGCATCAGAGGTATGCTGACCCTGAGAGCGAGACACACAAGGTTTCTGCAACCCTCTTCTCCAGGGCAAGCCACTCTGTGCCAAGAGTTTGCCAACGCCTGCTATTGATAGTGCTGGTCCTTATCTCGTTGCAGCCCTCCAGGCGATGTGGGTTTTCTCTCTCTCCCTCTCTCTCTCTCTCTCTCTCTCTCTCTCTCTCTCTCTCTCTCTCTCTCTCTCTCTCATAACGAGCATCGTTTCAGAACTGGACGCCACGATCCATTGCGGAGAACTTGCTGCAGGGCAGTAGGTTTTTCAAGTTGAGTGGCTGCCTCAAGACCAGTATCGGGGGTGCCGGTAGAGCCTGGAAAAATCGCTCATCATCTCCATTAGGTTTTGAAGCTTTCTAAGTCCACATCGCAGCTGCTCCCGCTCCATAAAAGTGTTCTGTCATAAACGGGACCCGACTCGCTCGAGTACGCTTGCCTCGCCAGACGAGGAAACCTTCCCGCCTCTTCCTGGTCGCTCTTCCAAACTGGTAGCGGATGTCCTCGCTTCCGAAGCCGCTGAGGAGGAATATATTTTCCAGCTACAACAGATTTCTGCCTCGGTCGTTGTTTTGGAGCATATGCTTTGTATTGGTAGAGTGTGGCCGTTTGGGGTAGCGCTATTGATTGTCGTGGATGAGAGCTGGAGGAGTGCATCATTCATGAGATGTCAGTGGGTTTCCTGTTCTGAGAGGCAATGAGTCTGCCATCTTTCCTTAGGAGATGCAAGTCCAGGAATGAGGCTGAATCTCCAGAAAAGTCAAGGGTTAGTTTGACGGTGGGGAAGAAGTCATTCATGTCATGATGAAGCTGTTTCAGCGTCTCTTTAACATGGCTCCAGATGAGGAAGATGTCGCCTATGTATCGGATGCACGTGTGGGAACGTACATGCTCTGGACGCTGAGAGATGCGATTTCTTTCCATTCCCCCCATATAATCATACCACCGCCAGTCTCTCTCATATTTGTCCTATGGAAGGAAACTTCTCTGAAAGCTCGCCACGCCTTATCCAAACGGCCCTTTTCATGGCCATGCATACATCTCCAAAGAATACGTTTAACTAGATGGACACCACCTCCAATCCCTCTAGTCAGTCAATCAGTCATTTATCTGATCAATCTGTCGGCTAATCAAGCTAACCAGCAAGTCAGCTATGGAGCCAGTCACCCGGGTTGTCTGCCAGTGAGTCAATCATTTTATTTGTGGCTGGGTCGGTCTGTCAATCAGTCAGCCCGTCAGGAAGCTAGCCAGCCAGCTAGCCAGCCAGCTAGCCAGCCAGCCAATCGGCTAGTCAAGCCAGCTAGCGAGTCAGCTATGGAGCCAGTCACCCGAATTGTCGGCACTTGGTCGGTGGGTGTGTCGATCTGTGAGTTGGTCAATACACCCGAGTCACGGAGATAGGTTGGCACGAAACAAGAGATGACAGGAAAGAGATTGAGAAGTGCATTCAGCAGCTGACAGACACACAGAGCAAAGCATCAGTCCGCAGCAGAATGGAAGCGACGTTCTATCCTTGATGCAGGGCTGATTTTATTGGGTCACAGGGAGTCGTTTTTCCCGGGACGCCGCGAGAATGGACGCCCACAGCGCCTTGCCAGGGCGCCACTACCCAGCTGGGGAGGCCAAGCTGATCTGATGGCGGTGCTGCGCCTGGGAGGGGGTGCACTTATTGCCCAAGGGAGAGACGGATATTACCTCCGAAGTCTGATTGAAACCCAAAAGAAATTCTTTTGCACATCCCGGCGGAATAATTATCTTGCAATAATCTTCGTTAGTCTAAAAACAATGTTCACTTTCTCGTTTTTCCTCCTCTTTTTAATGTTTGACTTTATTTGATTTTCTTGCTTAAAAAAATCTTCGATTTTGTCTGGGGTAAGAACAAAACCACCGTTCTCCCTAGGAAAAGGGCAAGCGACTAGGTAAATAGTCTTGAACTGTGCCTTTTCCAATCTACACCGGTGATTTGGATAGTTCATATCTTCCCCTGGCCTGGAAAGGCTGAGAGTCCGTAAACCTCTCCATCCATCCATCTATCATTCCCTCCTTCCCTCCCTCCCTCCCTCCCTCGCTCCCTCCCTCCCTCCCTCCCTCCCTCCATCTCTCCCTCTCTCCCTCCCTCCCTCCCTCCCTCTCTCCCTCTCTCCCTCCCTCCCTCCCTCCCTCCCTCCCTCCCTCCCTCCCTCCTCCCTCCCTTTCCCTCCCTCCCTCCCTCGCTCCCTCCCTCCCTCCCTTCCTCTCTCCCTCCCTCGCCTCGCTCCCTCCCTCCCTCCCTTCCTCCCTCCCTCCCTTCCTCCCTCCCTCCCTCCCTCCCTCCCTCCCTCCCTCCCTCGCTCACTCCCTCCCTCCCTCCCTCGCTCCCTCCCTCCCTCCCTCCCTCCCTCCCTCCCTCCCTCCCTCCATCCCTCCCTCCCTCCCTCCCTCCCTCCCTCCCTCCCTCGCTCGCTCACTCCCTCCCTCCCTCCCTCCCTCCCTCCCTCCCTCCCTCCCTCCCTCCCTCCCTCCCTCCCTCCCTCCCTCCCTCCATCCCTCCCTCCATCCCTCCCTCCCTCCCTCCCTCCTCCATCTATTAAACTATTCATATATTCATCCATTTATTTACCCATCTATTCATCCACCTATCCATGCATCTACCCACCTTTCCAAGCACCATCTATCCATCCATCATTCATCATTCCATCCGTCCATCCGTCATCATCCATTATTTTTGCAACCATCCATCAACTGTCGATCCATCGATCCATTCATCTATCCCATGCATACATACATACATTCATCCATCCACCCACCCACCCACTTACCCACCCACCTGCGCACCTATCCATCATCCATATATCCATCCATACATCCGACCGTCTATTTATCCATCCTTCCACCCATCCATCAACCCACCCACCACTCATCCATCCACTCATCCAACCATCCACCCACCCATCAATCCATCTATCCATTAATCTATCCAGCCAGCCAGCTAGCCAGCCAATCAAACTATTTAAGTCCGTATGGAATGAAGCATTATTTAGATGAAAAAACACGTATTCTGCTCTAGTAAATTTGTATCTGGCGCACCAGATATATTCATATGTAGCGTAGCAGATATATCCATATGTAGCGTAGCAGATATATCCATATGTAGCGTAGCAGATATATTCGTATGTAGCGTAGCAGATATATCCATATGTAGCGTAGAGGATATATCCTAACGTAGCGTAGCAGATATCTATGGCGTTGCTTCGCGAACGAAGATGAGTC
>JAWQFJ010012492.1:0-28420 GCA_034096865.1 Theodoxus fluviatilis | reverse complement strand
TCATTGAATGTCTTTTCAAACATAACATTCCTTCTTTGGAGCGATCATCCCATAGACATGTACTTATATAGCAAACCAATTCCGTGCCCAAACACGCATACACACGCACACACATACATACACACACACACATACACACACACACACTCACTCACAATCACAAGCACGCACACACACACACACACACACACACACACACACACACACACACTCAAACACACACACACACACACACACACACTCTCACTCACACTCACAAGCACCCACACACACACACACACACACACACACACACACACACACACACACACACACACAAACACTCAAACACACACATACACACACACACACACACACACACACACACACACACACAAACACTCAAACACACACACACACACACACACATACACATTCACACACACATACACATACACATACACACACACATACACATACACTCATACACATACACACACACACACACACTCACACTCACGTACACTAACACACACATGCACGCACACTTACATGTTTATCCCTATAGGGTACCAATGAGGAAAGGAATGATAATGACGTTTATGACAAGGATACTGGTAACAATGAAGGCAGCAAAAGGAGAAAGAGGAGAGGTTAGGGGTGCGAAGCAGAAGAAAAAAGGAAAGGACGGAGTAGTAGCTGTAGCTGTCGTCGTCTTCGTTGTGGAGGAAGAGGAAGAGGAGAGGAAGGGGGAGGAAGGAAGAGGAGAGGAGGAGGAGTGTCCCATCGATTCCGGTCCCATCGATTCCGGTCCCATCGATTCCGGTCCCATCGATTCCGGTCCCATCGATTCCGGTCCCATCGATTCCGGTCCCATCGATTCCGGTCCCATCGATTCCGGTCCCATCGATTCCGGTCCCATCGATTCCGGTCCCATCGATTCCGGCCCCATCAGTTCCGGCCCCATCAATTCCGGCCCCATCAATTCCGGCCCCATCAATTCCGGCCCCATCAATTCCGGCCCCATCAATTCCGGCCCCATCAATTCCGGCCCCATCAATTCCAGCCCCATCAATTCCAGCTCCATCAATTCCGGCCCCATCAATTCCGGCCCCATCAATTCCGGCCCCATCAATTGTGGTCCCATCAATTCCGGCCCCATCAATTCCGGCCCCATCAATTCCGGCCCCATCAATTCCGGCCCCATCAATTTCGGCCCCATCATATCCGGTCCCATCAATTCCGGTCCCATCAATTCCGGTCCCATCCATTCCGGCCCCATCAATTCCGGCCCCATCAATTCCGGCCCCATCAATTCCGGCCCCATATATTCCGGTCCCATCAATTCCGGCCCCATCAATTCCGGCTCCAGCAATTCCGGTCCCAGCAATTCCGGCCCCATCAATTCCGGCAGCATCAATTCCGGCCCCATCAATTCCGGCCCCATCAATTCCGGCCCCATCAATTCCGGCCCCATCAATTCCTGCCAAATCAATTCCGGCCCCATCAATTCCGGCCCCATATATTCCGGTCCCATCAATTCCGGCCCCATCAATTCCGGCTCCAGCAATTCCGGTCCCAGCAATTCCGGCCCCATCAATTCCGGCAGCATCAATTCCGGCCCCATCAATTCCGGCCCCATCAAGTCCGGCCCCATCAATTCCGGCCCCATCAATTCCTGCCAAATCAATTCCGGCCCCATCAATTCCGGCCCCATCAATTCCGGCCCCATCATTTCCGGTTCCATCAATTCCGGCCCCATCAATTCCGGCCCCATCAATTCCGGCCCCATCAATTCCGGCCCCATCAATTCCGGCCCCATCAATTCCGGCCCCATCAATTCCGGCCCCATCAATTCCGGCCGAATCAATTCCGACTTCAACAATTCCGGCCCCATCATTTCCGGCCCTATCAATTCCGGCCAGCCTGGTACCGAACGGCAACACAAGACTAGGGGAATGCGCCGCACAATTCCGGCCCACAGCTAATCTGCAGTAGCCATGTCCGCTCAGCAGAGAGAGGAATTGATGAGGTTGGTAATGATAGGCAGAAATAAGTCAAGGTTTTCGTACAACAAGTCTGTAGGGACACATAAGGAAATTAAATTTTCTCCAAACCGATTAGTTTTAGGATCTTGCGAA
Source organism: Theodoxus fluviatilis (assembly GCA_034096865.1). Lineage (NCBI taxonomy): Eukaryota > Metazoa > Mollusca > Gastropoda > Cycloneritida > Neritidae > Theodoxus > Theodoxus fluviatilis. The sequence goes on along the minus strand of JAWQFJ010012492.1, from coordinate 26,300 downwards.
ACACGGTCAGTTATTATTTCTGAACATAAGCAGTTGTTCAGAGTGGATCCGTCCTCTTCATTTATGTCCTCCCCTTCCCCATGAACATTCCAATTACCAGTCCTGGCGTTAAAATCCCCACATATTATAACGTTAGCAGAAGGATACAATTCCTGTAGACGTAAAAGTTCATCCTCTAGAAATGAGATATTACACTTTACATATTTATCTGCATAATAAGGAGAATCCATGGGAGGGATATAAACACAGATAAGTATCAAATCAGTAATATAAAATCTTTTTAGTTTAACAATAACCATGTTATCATTTTTACACTCTATTTCTTCGATTTGATGGCATAAGCTTCCCTTGGCGAGAACAACGACCCCACCGGATCGGCGGCCATAATGGGAAAGCTTAATAGCGGGCGAGTTAAAAACAAAATAACCTTCAAAGTGAGTATTAAAGTCAAAATGAACTGATGAAAACGTTTCTAAAAGACAACACACATCGAAGGTCCCAATATAGTTCATGAACCCCGGTTCGCTCAGTCTTGACGCCAGCCCCTCGATGTTCCAGCAAACAATGCTTAAACTGGGCACCGGGCAAGAGGGTAAGGTAACCATATCTTCGTGTGGTTGACAATTATTTTGTGCAACGGGTCGTCGGCTTACTTGTCAGGTCGGGAGAGATAATCCGCCAGGTGGGGAACTGCAGGACTGCACTTCCTCAAGGTCCACATTCTGTCTTAACCTACCGTGCCACACTCCTGCCGAACTTGGAGCAGTAACACGGGCCGGAGTCAGCACTTCATCACTGCTTGAGATGTCGAGTTCGGTTCGACCCACGGCACGTTTGGGTCGGTTCTTCCTTTTCTTCTTGGTTCTTGTTGTGGAGTTGGTGTCTGTGTATCCTCTCCCCTCCTGTGGCGCAGTTGATGTGGAGACCTGTCTACTGCTCCTTATCCATGACAGCACTGAGCTCTGTTTCTTCTGCGGGTTGTTCTTCTTCTGCGGTAATTCAGAGTTGCTTGCTATATCATCGGCAGCGTATCCTGTATATTCTGTACATGAATTTCGTGGGGAAACCGTTGGTACATTTCGGCCGTCCTCAGCAGTATGGTCGCTCGAGAGAGGCAGGTCTTGCTGTGGAGGCGAAGGTGATTCCTCTCTTGATTGTAGCTGGTGTGGAGAAATCCTGCAACCACCAGCCCCTGTCGGAGCGGCATCCCGACACTCGTAGGCTGGTACTGAGCTCAGATCTCCGTAGATCCTACCTACTCCGCGTTCCGGTCCTTCAGTATAAGAAGAGTTTGGTTCTTCAAAGCGGATCGTAATGAGGTTACTGGGGTCTCTTGTACGCGGTTTCTGCAGGTGGAGCTGAGTACTTGACTTCTGATGACGTTTTCTCCACGGTTTGGGTTGCCGGTTTAGCTGTGCAGGTTCTGTCATGCCGACAAGTATCTCACGTGCGCTGGGGGTGCTATGCTGTCCACCATCAGTCTTCCCTACCGAGTGGTACAAGGTGTCTAGGTGTAGTGATGTTTGCCGTTCGTACTCGCCGTTGCATAGGTTGTTTATTGTCACTTTCATTCGTTCAACTTCGTTGTGTAGCTCGATATTTCTGGCTTGCAGAGTAGCACAGCAGGATCTTCATTGCCTCTCTGTCTCTTGGATCGCTGTCCATATTTGTTCTTGCTGGTACCTTATCCAATTGATGTAGCCGTTTACGTTCACGATGTCTTCACAGAGTCTGTTTAGGCCGCTACCTATATTTTCTACTTTGTTGGAGAGGTTTGAGTTCATGTAGATAACCTCGTGCCTCAGCAGACGTAGATTCTCCAGCACATGTAGTTCATTAGTTGATTCAGGTGTATCAGAGTTGATGCATTCATCAGTGCTAGGACCGGGATTGGGAGACACGTCGCCTGCCAGAAGTATACGGGCTGACATGTCGTGCAGATTGCCAGGGGAAGGGCGTGGGCTTGTGACACACAGCAGCAACAGCGACGTGAATAGTATTCCCCCTAAAAGAATCACTTTGGATGTGCTCACTGATAGGCATTGAAGGAACGACACCCACGCCTTGAAATTGCTTCAGAAGTACAGGGATAGTCGTCATCATCCCATGCTGGTAGAGAATGCCAAAGCTCTACAAAAACCAGGTTGGCCACCAGGAAAGCAACATGGACCAACAACGCGTGGCGAAAGCATTGAATGGAATCTCAAGAGAGTTGTGGGAGATGAAAATCGTTGAAACTGGTCGCGGACCTGGTGTGAACAGATACACACGAAAGTTGTACTGGCCAATACAGGGAGATGTTGAAGCGAGCCATCTACGACGTAGGCGCGTATGACCATCCATCGACGGCTTCAGTCACCTGAAGAGGTGGAATCAAGCGTATGGTTTTCGAAGGACACAGACTACCGCCAACATCGTTTCAGGAAGCTGGATGGAAGTGCTGCACTCCCGACGTTCATCGGAGCGGCGGTCAGAGCGCACGGTTCCAATGACATTATGGGCTACACGACACTGCTTTTGACGCACCAGGATCGCCTAGTGGTGTTGTGAAAAGAAAACAAGACGCATACGAGAAGAGGAAAAAGAAGACCACCAAAACAACGACCCCAAGAAAGAACCGAAGCAAAGTCGATGAAAACAGAACTAGCTTTCTAGTCTAAGTGCCGTGAAAGCATACAGGGCAAGTGTCGTCTAGTCTATCAAGTCGGGACGAAGTTAAGCAGGCGCCAGCTAGAAAGGCATTTGAGGGATCAATACCAGAGAGACAAAAGAACGGAAAAGGAGAGAGAGAGAGAGAGAGAGATTTATATGCCTTAATGCTCATATCGTCAACCCTTTCACCACACTATGAACAGCTTACACACACAACTGACATCACACCTACACACCTACGTTACGCACACACTGCGACACACTACAATACACACACACACACTAGACACACACACACACAAACACACACACCACACACACACACAAGCACACCACAGACGATTCTACTAGACCCCACACACCACTACACACAAACTACAGTCTAGCACATTGGAGCGTCACGCTGTCACAATCTGCGATAGATGAGTATGCTAAGTTATGCGCACTTCTGCTACCCTCGTTCATACATGTAGTCCGACTACATCTCGAGGTGATGCCCTCCTCGTACGGTCACTAGGCATCACTCTTCTTTATCTGACTTCAGCTATGCGGGGGGCCATTCAACCAGACCATCCAGCCTCTTACATCAGCTCAGGTGAACATGATGAAGTATAAGCTAGTCTGGAGTATGACGTCAACCCAGTCCTCATCAGCTGGGTCTTCAGCTTCCTCACGAAGCGAACACAGCGAGTGCGTGTTGGACAGGTTCTGTCTGACGCCATCACCACTAACACAGGCGCCCCTCAAGGCTGCGTGCTGTCACCCTCGCTCTTCACGCTGTACACCGCCGACTGTCGCCTCAGGGATCTCATGAACCTGCTGCTGAAGTTCGCAGATGACACATCCCTGTCAGGTCTCATCCTGAAGAAGGACGAATCGGCGTACAGAAATGCCGTGGAGGAACTGGTGAAGTGGTGCGACGACAACTTCCTGGAGCTAAACGTGACCAAGACCAAGGAGCTCATCATAGACTTTCGACGAGACAACAAGACCACGGTCGATCCCATCGTCATCAAGGGCGAACCAGTCGAGATGGTTGATACATACAAATACCTGGGCACCATCATCGATAACCAGCTCGATTGGTCACCGAACGTGGACGCCGTGTGCAAGCGGGCGAACCAGAGGCTTTTCTTCTTGAGAAAGCTGCGGCAGTTTCGCGTCAACTCTGAGATTCTCCACCTCTTCTACCAGGCGACGATTGAGAGCGTCGTCTCCTTCAACCAGCTGTGTTACCACAGCAGTGTGAGGAAGGGCGACATGGAGAGGCTGGAGAAGGTCGTGGAGGAAGCCGGCGCCATCACTGGCTCCGACCTCCAGCCTCTCAGTGATCGCTACCCCAGTGTGGCCCTGAGGAAGATGGGCAAGATTCGATCTGACGACCGCCACCCTCTGCACCAGGCATTCGCGTCATGCGAACCCACTCGTGAATCCTCACGTCGCCTGAGGTGCTGGCCTGCCAGAACAAACCGCATGAGGGATTCGTTCCTCCCGACAGCCATCCGTCTCTTCAACGAGTCCCGGTGAATGGGTAGTATGCATGAAGATTGTTGTGAGACTTGACGTGAATGTGGGACCAGGAGTGACGCGAACTGTGACTGAAGAGTGGGTGATGTGAACTGTGACTGTGAGGATGAGTGATGAGAGTTGTGACTATGTGACCAGGATTGATGTGACATATGACGGAGAGATTGGAGTAAAGTGAACGGGACTGCGAGGACTTGTAGTGCTGTGAACTGTGACAGAAAGGACTATGAATGGTGTGAACTATGTCTGTAACAACAAGGAGTAAGGCTATTGTTTGAGAGTCGGTGTGGTGCTGTGTGGTGTAGTGTGGTGGGTGAGGGGATGTGCATTGTGTTGTGTGCGTTGTGTTGTGTGGTGTGTGTGGTGTATGTGTGTGTGTGTGTGGTTGTGTGTTTGTGTGGTGTGTGTGTGTGTGTATGTGTGCGTGTGTGGTGTGTGTATGTGTGGTGTGTCGTGTGTGTGTGTGTGTGTGTGTGTGTGTGTGTGTGTGTGTGTGTGTGTGTGTGTGGTGTGTGTGTATAGGTGCAGCTCTGGCAGTTTGTTACACATGTGCACACCTCTGATGTGTTGGAAGTGATGAATGCAGAAACCACTGACATGAGACCTATTGCTTGGAGCAGTGTCAGGGTGACACTGACTGAAAGAGAGAAAACACAGGTAATGACTCTGCGGTAGGTAATGACTCTTCAGTAGGAATCTGTCTGGTGAAGTAGAAATAAAGCAAGTGAGACTCTTCAGTAAATGCCTCACAGGTCTGCTAGAGGGTGAGTGAGAAACACAATGCTCAGAACTGATATATTTGACATACTGCAGCTGCTGCTTGGTTCCCATTTCCTCAGCTGGAATCCATGGCCATAGATAAAACTGTCAGGCCTCCTTCAGTAGCTTAGGCACACTCACCCCCCACCCCCACCCCCACCCCCCTTTCCCCTCCAAAATAACTTAAAGTAACATGAAAAGAAAAAGAAAGGTCCTGACTTTTAAAATTATTATTACAAATTTTTTTTAAGGTCAGATGAGACTGCAAGTGTGTGTGTGTATGTGTACATGTGTGTGTGTGTGTGTAGATTCATGTGAACTTAATTATTTCTCTTTTGCTGAAAACACTATTTTCCTTAAACTGAAGATGGGGTAGCACAGTTTGATGTTTACGTTCAATTCCCTTCGCCCTTTTCTTTTCCTATGATCAAAAAAAGTTTAGGGTTGGCAGGAAAAGATAAGGTTGATCCGGTTACCATGATCGCAGCTATTGATTGTTGTTTTTTTTTCCCTCAACCATGTGTTGTCCCCAGGTGCAGTGGATACCTGTGGGTGTGAGTCATTGAATGTGTAGGGCAACATCTCAGTTCACTTGGGTGTTTGTAGCCATGGTGGGGTGGGGTGTAGTTAGACTGGAGACTTTAGGAATACAACACCTGGGAGTATTGACCCTTCCACTGAATGAATTCTTGCTGGTGGGGACAGAACAGCGCATCATTGCTCTGCACCAGAGCGTTCCTGGTGGAGTTGAAGCTGACATTCCTGGTACAAATCTGGCGTGTATAGGGTATTTCTTGTGAAGCTGTGGTGAGATATTGAGCCCTTACAGCAAAGGCAACAACAACAAAAAAGAAAAAGATGTGGTTATGCTAACCTGACCAACCCTGTTATTATCTGCTGACCCTAAGCCTTTTTTTTAATAGAAAGGTAAAGTTTGGTCTATGTTCAATCTGGCCTCTTCTAAAAAGAGAGAGGAAAAAGAAGTTCAGGCTGACCTACCAACCCTATATTTGTGTGTGGCCTTGTTACCTTAACCATAACCTTTTTTTTTCTTGGCCTTACAGCTATTATTAGGATGGTGTAGGGTGAGGAGCAACTAGAAATGTGCACTCACGCAGTAGGGACTGCTGAGAAAAATAGCGTAAAGTGAGAAGGAGTGAGGAGTATAGGTTTCACAGATCTATCTATATATATTATAAGTACTGTACTTCAAGATTTAGTTGTCTTGGGTAAGGTTGGAGTGCTGAATATAGCACTTGCAGCTCGAGCGTTCTTATCCTGGTCAGAACTATTGGGACAGTACTGTCATCTCACTCACATAGTTTTCACTCACTGGTATGGCAATTTATGCTGTCCTCCTTTGGTTCAACAGGACAGTGTGTGGTTGTTTCATTTGATGAATACTGCATAGATCTGTTGAAAGTAAGAAAGAAAAAAAAACTAAATAAAGAATGAAAAAGAAAAATTGAAATGGTGTAATATACATTGTGGAAGGAAGAAACTATTCATCAAATGGGTTAGGGTGCCAGATTTTGACTATGGGATGCTAGGAAAGATCACCTTACAGAAAATAATATGATGATAGCTTCTTACTGTTCTAGGCTACTGTCTAGGTGCTGATCAAGACAGTTGAACATTTCACAAGTTACTCCTGTAGCACCAAGGGTGAAATTTGAGGTCGTACAGCATATGACAACAAGTAGATGGATATGAGAAGACACATTCACAGATTATCCAATCAAATCTTCTGTCATGTACTTAACCATATTTACAGTTTATTTATAAATGCTAAGTCGCAATTTCTGTACTTCCTGGTCTGGCTGTTGAGGCATCGATGTTTCAACAAGTTCAAGCTTGCCCTACCTTCCTCTACTTTCTGTTCTCCTCTCAATTATGTTTTATTTTTATACCACCATCTCTCCTGCCAGTGTTGCTTGGCTTAGCTCTTAGGGTCCTGTAAGTCATGTGTTTCATTCCCCTATCCTGTAAGGATTGTGCAATTTGTAGAAAAAAATCAGTCAAGTAACAGCCACGTGGGGTGGGTGGCTATGGGCGGTACAGGATTGAGCAGGGTGGGAGGCTATGGGCGGTACAGGATTGAGCAGGGTGGGTGGCTATGGGCGGTACAGGATTGAGCAGGGTGGGTGGCTATGGGTGGTACAGGATTGAGCAGGGTGGGTGGCTATGGGCGGTACAGGATTGAGCAGGGTGGGTGGCTATGGGTGGTACAGGATTGAGCAGGGTGGGTGGCTATGGGCGGTACAGGATTGAGCAGGGTGGGTGGCTATGGGCGGTACAGGATTGAGCAGGGTGGGTGGCTATGGGCGGTACAGGATTGAGCAGGGTGGGAGGCTATGGGCGGTACAGGATTGAGCAGGGTGGGAGGCTATGGGTGGTACAGGATTGAGCAGGGTGGGTGGCTATGGGCGGTACAGGATTGAGCAGGGTGGGTGGCTATGGGTGGTACAGGATTGAGCAGGGTGGGTGGCTATGGGTGGTACAGGATTGAGCAGGGTGGGTGGCTATGGGTGGTACAGGATTGAGCAGGGTGGGAGGCTATGGGTGGTACAGGATTGAGCAGGGTGGGTGGCTATGGGCGGTACAGGATTGAGCAGAGTGGGTGGCTATGGGCGGTACAGGATTGAGCAGGGTGGGTGGCTATGGGCGGTACAGGATTGAGCAGGGTGGGTGGCTATGGGTGGTACAGGATTGAGCAGGGTGGGAGGCTATGGGTGGTACAGGATTGAGCAGGGTGGGTGGCTATGGGCGGTACAGGATTGAGCAGGGTGGGCGGCTATGGGCGGTACAGGATTGAGCAGGGTGGGTGGCTATGGGCGGTACAGGATCTTAAGAGTTAGATGTATCCCCTTGCCCAGGTTGCATCCTATTCACTGTTGTTTCCTCTTGTTATATGTCTCCAAGATAAACTGGCCATCATGTCTCTAATTTTTTCATTCTTGTTTCTTGTGTTTCTGTCTGAACTGCTTGCTGAATCATGAATTCATGTGTCTTCTGTTTTGATATGAATGGAAGTGATGATAAGGGAAAGAATAACATACTGCATCAGTAGTACTCAGGAATTATTAATTTTGTTTAATTGATTTTTTCTCTTCTCTTTTTGCTCTTTTCCCCCCATGAAGAGAGCAATAAAATGAGATGCATCAGGTGTTTTTTTCAGTAATTGAAAAGGAATTGTCTGTGGTGATAAAGTATGTGTCCACCACAAAGATGGCGTTGTGCCGGTGCTGGCTGCCCTTGGGTTGCAAACCATGCTGTGGAATGGAGGCAGGTCCTGGTGCCTTGCCAGCAGACAGACCAATCTCTGGCCCATTTGCAGCATTCAGCCTTGCCCTCGGTGAACTCCCTAATCTCTCCCCATGGTGCTGAAAATTGTTATGCATTCCTTAAAAGTATTATACTGTAACTGTAAGCTATACCACTATTTCCCTCTCTTCCGTGCCCCCGGTGCGTTGGGGGTTTAGAATTGACCCATCGCGTCTCCCTACGTGATTCATAAGAGGCGAATACATGTAAATAGGGACATCGTGACTTCATTTGCACTTACTCTAAACTATTCTCGTACATTTTGTGGCCTTACAATACATAGCCTATAAAGGCTGATAGGCCATAAAGCACCATCCCTCCCTCCCTTCTGTTTTTAAATGAAACGTCTCTGCATGGTAGTTCAACAGATTTTTTTTTACAAGCCTGCCTGGCTAGTTGCTCGTATTATTTACCAGCTCACATGTTTTAAAAAAATACTAGCTCATCTGAATCGTAGAACCAATTATCCTGAAACAAAAAATAGTTTCCTGTTTTCATATTCTGTCTCTTTTTCTCTTTTCTGTCGCTTTGTTTCCACTTTTTTTTCTTCTGGTGATGGCTTACTCCCATTATATATATCACAAACACATCCATTACAGATTAAATTTGTTCTCAATGTGAACATAGTGTCTACATATCAGGAAGTCCTGAGGTATGTTAGCGTGTGAGAAAGATGGTGGACATCAAAGAAGACATGACTGTTGTATTTGTAATCAAGTCATGGAGCCAAGGAAATAAGTATGACAGTTGGAAACAGAATCAACAGTTTTTTAGTTTCATATTCCACTATCCTGTCATGTGAGTGACTGCAGTTTTATCTAGCCCCAGGAGTTTTTACTCACCAGGGGTGAGCAGATGAGTGGATTTGAACATGGTGCCCGTGGAGAATGGGTTCATGCCACTCTGTGGGAGCTGAGTGAGTGTATCACAGCCCATCAAAGGGAAAGGCTTCCATAAACGGGCCTCACTAGTGGACTCGTCCGAGCAGAGAGGTGTGAGAAAGACAACCATGCTGGCGGGAAACACAAACTGGCGGGACACAACATGCATCTGATTGGTTGCGTTTTTACTCTTTTTTAAAATATTACTCGTCAGATTCTTGTGTCATTCTTTGTATGAATCACTGCGAATTCACTGAAAATTATCCAAGATCCCTTGCCGGTCATATGCTGTTGCTTGCTACTGCTAGCTTGTATGGCCCACCAACTTGGCAGTCTTTCCACACCCTTCTCCTCGGACGAGTTCACTATTGTGGCCCATTTATCATTGGAAGCCTTTCCCATCAAAGTATATATTGCCTTGGGCATTGTTGCGTGCAGAATATGCAGTACTTTGAATGAATAGCAGCCTATGAAGCCCTTTGATATTCCATGCACATTGAGTAGCCTTTCCCATCAAAGTATATATTGCCTTGGGCATTGTTGCGTGCAGAATATGCAGTACTTTGAATGAATAGCAGCCTATGAAGCCCTTTGATATTCCATGCACATTGAGAAGCCTTTCCCATCAAAGTATATATTGCCTTGGGCATTGTTGCGTGCAGAATATGCAGTACTTTGAATGAATAGCAGCCTATGAAGCCCTTTGATATTCCATGCACATTGAGTAAAATGCACCAAGCTTATGTACTCACACCTTCTTCAGCATTCTTCATGCCTGACCTTCAACCTGCTGTCATATCCAGTTGGTAATAGGATCTACTCGGGTAGCTTCTTCAGATGAAGCCAGTAGTCTACTTGTCTACTCTGTGTTGCTTAATTAAGAAGTATGAGACAGAAGTGCCATTCTAGATGAGAAAGTGTGGCTGTTTCTCAGGACTTGACAACTGTTATTCTTCTTGGGTTTTGGCATTAACCGGATTGAGTTGGTGGAGTTGCAGATAGATATTCATTTTTCCTTTTTGTTTCCACAGGACACAGCGGGGCAGGAGAGATTCCATGCTCTGGGCCCTATTTACTACAGAGATAGCAACGGAGCTATTCTGGTCTATGACATCACTGATGAGGACTCCTTTGCAAAGGTAGGATGCACTCCCTTGATTGTAAATTGTTGATCCTGATAAGGCGCCTCAGTCCGTGCTGTCACTGGAAGTCTCACTCAGTGTGAGACTGAGATTTGCCGTAGTTGTGGATGGATCAGTGTGTGGCCTTGATGACTCTGTTTCCTTGTGTACTTAGCTGATAAGTTGCTGAGTCATGTTATCTTGATTGTGTGGTGTCAGACTTGATGCTCTCTGTTGGACCTGGAGATGTTATGAGCTAAAGGAGTACCTGATTGTGAATAGTGGGGATGTTTCTCGTTTCTATTTTATGTAGATTGCAGTACAGAAATGAGTTCCCAGACTTCTAGTTCATTGTTTTCCTGCTTACATGCATCAAATTCAGACCGACCGACCGGCACACAGACACAGACACACAGACAGACACAGACAGACATAGACAGACACAGACAGACAGACAGACAGACAGACAGACAGACAGACAGACAGACAGACAGACAGACAGACAGACACTCACACACACAGGTACACACACACACACAGAGGCAGACACACACGCACACACACACACACACACACACACACACACACACACACACACACACACACACACACACACACACACATGTGAGAAATGCCAAATTTGTGTGCAGTAATTACTTTTTTGATAAAATACTAAAGTAAGTGCAGGAAAGCACATGAAGCCAGGTGTAGTTTGTCATGATCAATGCCAAGTTTTGAAAATTAGCCTTGTCTCTGGCTCTCCTGACACTAGTGGCAGCACAGCAGTGGCAAGGTGATGTGGAAATCAATAGCTGTCACGTTGGTGGCTGTAATCACTGATGATGGCGAGGTGCTGGTGATGAGCCGGATGCCCGGGATGCTTGCAGGCCACGTTGGTGGCTGTAATCACTGATGATGGCGAGGTGCTGGTGATGAGCCGGATGCCCGGGATGCTTGCAGGCCACGTTGGTGGCTGTAATCACTGATGATGGGGAGGTGGTGGTGATGAGCGGATGCCCTGGATGCTTGCAGGTGAAGAACTGGGTGAAAGAGCTCCGGCGCATGCTGGGCAACGAAGTCTGCCTCTGCATCGTGGGCAACAAGGTCGACCTTGAGAAACAGCGGCATGTCACAGTCTCAGAGGCGGAGGAGTAAGTAGGAATGATGATGATGTTGACAGCAACAACTACGAGGATGATTGATGGTGTTGACAAGGATGGTGATGATGATGATGATGATTATTATTGACTCACATGCGAAGCAAAAGTGAGTCTATGTACTGAGCCGTGTCGTCCGTCCGTCCGGGCGTCCGTCCGTCCGGGCGTCCGTCCGTCCGTCCGTCCGTAAAAAACTTAAACGTTGGATTTTTCTCGGAGACTATTAAGTCTATCAACACCAAATGTGGCATGATGGTGTATGATGACAAGGCCTCAAAAAACAGAGTGACTTGACTTCAAGGTCAAGGTCACAGGAGCCATAAATGTGGTCTCAAAAACAGTCATTTTTCACATTTTCCCAATTTTCTCCCACGTTATTGAGAATGGCGACCTTAGCTACAAGTGGTATATAGGTCAAAGCAAGCCCTATCTTTTGATACCAGTTTGGCTGACCTTGCTTCAAGGTCAAGGTCACAGGAGCTCTTCAAAGTTGGATTGTATACATATTTTGAAGTGACCTTGACCCTGAACTATGGAAGATAACTGTTTCAAACTTAATAATTATGTGGGGCACATGTTATACTTTCATCATGAGACACATTTGTTCACATATCATCAAGGTCAAGGTCACTTTGACCCTTATGAAATGTGACCAAAATGGGGTAGTGAACCACTAAAAGTGACTATATCTCATGGTAGAAAGTGCCAATAAGCACCATTGTGCTTCCTATGTCTTGAATTAACAGCTTTGTGTTGCGTGACCTTGAATGACCTTGACCTTGGGTCAAGGTCACATGTAATTTGGTAGGAAAAATGTGTAAAGCAGTTCTTAGTGCAAGATGTCATTGCTAGGTGTAGTTGTTTGACCTTGACCTTGAAGGTCACCTGAAGGTCAGGTTATGTAAAGGTCAAGGTCATGTAAAGGTCAAGGTCAAGCATGTGAGTCGTATGGGCTTTGCCCTTCTTGTTATTATGGTTATGATGGTCATGATTGATGGTGTTGACAAGGATGATGATGATGATAGTGGTGGTGGTCATGATGGTCATGATTGATGGTGTTGACAAGGATGATGATGATGATGATGATGATGATGATGATGATGATGATGATGATGATGATGATGATGGTGGTGGTGGTGGTGGTGGTGGTGGTGGTGGTGATTATGATTATGATTATGATGGTTATGATTGATGGTGTTGACAGATATGATAATAATGAGGAGGAGGAAGAAGATGCGATAATGTTAGGAGTTGAAAGAGTGGAGAAGGAGGAGTAAATATGGGGAAGATCAGTAGAAAGGAAGAGGATAAATGAAAGGGTGGAATAAAAAGGCGAAGTAGGAAGAAAAAGAGGAGGAAAAGAATAGTCAGCAAGGGGAATTGGCAAAGGAAGAGAAGGAGTTCATACACTGGAAGAGAGAAAGCTGTGTTTTCATGACCATGATCATACACTGCATTTTGATCTGTCTTGTGACATGTTGTTCGTACGTCGAGTCGACGAGGACCACTCTAGTCATCTGAGGGTTTCTGGGACTGGCTCTGTCTGTGTGTGCACAGATGGCTGATGAGGCCAATCCTGGCACGGAAGGTTCTAGTACAAAATGGACACGGGACGAATGAGACATCTCCAGGAGGGTTGATAGAACGGGCCTTTCGAGCTTGTGGTTTCTTTTCTGTGGCGATGATCCTGTTGGCTTCACATGTTTTAGCGCTTTTGTAGATGGAGGAGCGCCAGGTGGCTCTATTCATTGCGGAGTGTTCCCACGTGTCTGGGTTGATGGCAAACACTTTCAGTGAGGCTTTCAGAGTGTCTTTGAACCGTTTCTTCTGCCCACCGTGGGACCGCCGGCCATGTTGCAGCTCGCCGTAGAGGAGTCGGTTGGGCAGCCTCTCATCTGGCATACGTGCTACGTGCCCTGCCCAGCGAAGCTGGGACTGCATAGGATGGTAAAGATGCTGGGGAGTCCTGCTCTGGCCAGTAGTTCTGTATCTGGGACCCCGACCTGCCACTTTATGCCGAGGATTTTTCTGAGGCTCGTTGTGTGGAAATGATTCAGCTTCTTGGCATGATGTTGATATACTGTCCATGTCTCGCATGCATAGAGCAGCGAAGGGAGCACCACTGCCTGTACACCTTCAGCTTGGTCTGGGTGGTGATGCCTCTCCTGTTCCACACATTTGGGTATAAATACTATAATCTGCCGAAGGTGGAGCTTGCTCTGGCAATTCTGACGTTCACTTCGTCGTCGATGGTGACATTCTGAAATAGTGTGCTGCCTAGATACGTGAAGCGGTTCACTGTGTTGAGTCTCTGGCCGTTGACAGTGATGTTGGGCTTAACTCATTTGCGGCATGTAGGCTCATATGAGCCTACGCGCCGAACATAGTCGTTCGGGGCGCGTAGGCTCAATTGAGCCTACCACATTAGCATATTTTTGCCCCCTTACAACAAGGAAAATATGGTTTAGGGAACTAGTCTAGTCTTTAATTAGTCTCTGAACCATACTTTGCCAGCTTTAGATCCACACACAGATCTTTCCCGGCTAGACCATAACCTTTATTAGCGATGCACTAGGAGGCATGAAGTAAACAGTAATGGCGGCGGAGCTTGAATAGCAGCACGAGGTGGGCGAGCCAGTGGAAATTGCTATAGAGGAGGGTTCTGATGCTGAAGAGGATGCTTTGTATGAGATAGGAACTGATGTAGATGATCCCTTTCATGATGATGATGATAGTAGTGATTTTCCTCTCGCTAATGATGAGGTATCAGAGAGCGAGGATGAGAGTGAAGCTGTCATGCTGGCTGAAACTAGGTCGACCTCGCCATCATCGGTAGTTCATTGTAGGCTCATATTGATTGTAACTCAGGACTATTAAACACAATCACCACAAAATTTCCCCAGTGTGTTTTTGTGCCATTTTTTGAAGTTCACTTTTTAAAATAAAGCTCTAGACCAAGAAACAAGCAGTGGGCACTCTGAGAAAGAGAGCTGGGTGAAAGGCCTATTCTTCTCAAAATAGTGGCTCTACTTACTGTCATGGCAAGTGTAGTGTTTTCTTAGCTTGACAAAGTGCAGCATTTGGCTAGTTTTGGCAAAGAAATACCTTTCTAGCCATACCAAGGTTAGCTTTGTAGCTACAGTATTTATTTTACTACGATTTTTCAAACGTGGTCCATTTTCCTGCGATTGCAGGGGACAGACGCACTAGAAATTCTGCGCCTTGAATGAGTTAACATGAGGCTTTCCAGGCACAGGCTGATGGATGACTTCAGTCTTCTTTGTGCTGATAGTAAGACCAAAGTTTGTGCATGCGCTGGAGAACATGTCAACGCTGCGTTGCATATCAGCTTCTGAGACAGCGTTGAGGGCACAGTCATCAGCAAACAGGAAGTCTCTGATGATGTCTGTCATGACCTTGGTTTTTGTTTGGAGCCTCCGAAGGTTTAATAGTTTGCCATCTGTTCGGTATCTCAAGTCGATGCCAACATCTCCGTCTCTGAAGGCGTCAGTGAGCATGGCCGAAAACATGAGGCTGAACAGTGTCGGCGCCAGGACACAGCCTTGCTTGACCCCGTTTGTGACTGGGAAGGGGTCGGATAACTCTCCGCTGTCCTGGACTCAGGCCTGCATGCCCTCGTGAAACTGCTATCAAGGCGATGAATTTCCTTGGGCAACCATACTTGGCCATGATCTTCCACAGACCCTCTCTGCTGATGGTGTCAAAGGCCTTGGTCAGGTTGACATAGGTGGAGGACAGGTCAGAGTTCTGCTCCTGACACTTCTCTTGTAGCTGTCTGGCAGCAAACACCATGTCAATGGTCCCTCGCTCTTTTCTGAACCCACACTGGCTCTCAGGTAGGAGTCCTTGGTCAAGGTGGGCTGTGAGGCGATGCAGGATTCTGGCAAGGATCTTTTCGGCGATGGAGAGCAGAGATATGCCTCTGTGGTTGTCGCAGGCCTGCCTGTTTCCTTTACGCTTGTGAAGATGTATGATGGAAGCATCTTTAAATTCCTGCGGAATCGTCTCTTGTTCCCACATCAGAAGAAATAACTGGTGGAGCCTTTCAGTCAGGGCTGTTCCTCCCTCCTTGTAGACCTCAGCTGGTATGGCGTCTGAACCAGGTGCTTTGCCACTGGAGAGTAGACGTATGGCTTTCTGGGTCTCAAGCAAGGTTGGAGGGTCATCCAGTGCTTCGTTGATGGGCACTTGGGGGAGACGAGTGATGGCTTCGTCGTTGGTGGTCGAAGGCCTGTTCAGGACATTGTAAAAATGTTCGGCCCACCTCTCCAATATCTTCTCTTTGTCTGTGATAAGAGTTTTACCATCTGCACTGAGGAGGGGGTTTGATCCTGAAGACGAGGGGCCGTACACTTCTTTCAAGGCATCGTAGAAGTTCTTCATATCATGCCTGTCTGCATAGCCTTGGATCTCATCGGCTTTGTTGCTGAGCCAAGCGTCCTGCATCAGACGGAGCTTCTGTTGTACACTTCTGCATATGTTGTTAAACGCATCTCTCCTTGCCGCGGACTTGGGGTTACTGAGGTAGGCTTGGTGGAGGTGGTGTTTCTCATCCAATAACTGCTTGATGTCATCGCAGTTCTCGTCAAACCAGTCCTTATGTTTCCTGGTCTGGGGCCCCAGGGTTTCTGTAGCTGTGATGTAGATCAGCTCTCTGAGTCACGCCCAATCTGCCTCGACGTTCTGGTTGTCCAAAGAGGTGGACTCCAAGTGTTCTTCCAGAGCGTCCACGAAGGACTGCTTGCAGCTGGCGATCTTCAGCTTGGCAACGTTCAACCGTTTGGGGGCCATCTTCCCTTGTGGGCGTCGTTTGGGTTGAATGCGGATGTTGAGCTTGGTGATGATAAGGTGATGGTCTGTCCAGCATTCGGCACCGCACACGGACTTGGTCACCCTTACATCCTGCCTGTCCCTCTTGCTCACGATGACGTAGTCAATGAGATGCCAGTGCTTTGAGCGGGGGTGCATCCATGATGTCCGGTTACGGGTAGGGAGGCGGAAGATCGTGAAGATCGTGTTTTGTGACATATGGTATAAATAACTGACAAAGAAAGTAATTTAGATCTGAGCAGGGCTGCCCTAGCTGTAGATGACAGACGAACAGGCAACTGTGCATAAGACACAGAATACAAAATCTGATTTCCCTGACAGAGCTTTTCTGACCTGAAGAGTAGTTTTGTTTTAGGACCCGTGTTTTGCAGATGACTTATATTTGCACAGGTGTTAACTGTTGGTGACCTCTTAAACTTTGCCACGGTAGTCTTGGCACAAGCTGCGTGGTCAGGTGTTGGCCAAGCCTGCTAGTTGCAGTGTATGTCGCATGTGACAGATGAATAAAGGTTGTCTAATTTTCTCTCTGTTGTGATTGGTTTGAAGCAGATTGTTTACTTTCACTCTGTGGAGGAAGGGTTTCTGCATGCCCACACAAGTGGCTGGAGTGGCTCAGAGTGGGTAATGCAGTCAGTCCTAAGTGTGACTCCATGGGAAGGGTTTAAATCATCTTTTCAGTTTAGAAGAACTTACATGTCTAAACCTGTGTGAGTTTTTGACTCACATGCGAAGCAAAAGTGAGTCTATGTTTGTTTCTTTGTTTTTGTGTTTTTGTAACGTTGGACTATAATGTCAATGTTCCTGTAGGTAATTGTGTACAAAGATGTACGGTTGTTTTACTTAATGCTTTGACTAATTGATTTCAAAGCACATTTGCGTGTGGTGCTGAAGGAATGTTTCTTGCTTTCAGGTACTCGGCATCAGTCGGAGCCAAGCACTTCCACACATCTGCCAAGCTGAACAAGGGCATTGAGGAGATGTTCCTGGACCTCAGCAAAAGTAAGCTTTGGCCGTCACGGTGGAAGCGGCAATGGGTTTGGTCAGTGTGGGGGATGTCGGTCCACCAGAATCTCCAGCCAGCCGGCAAGGGAAATCTTAGCACTGTATGAATAATTTTCCACAGCCTAGCAGTCTTTGTAGAGCTGGTTGGAGTAAAAACCGAGTCAATTTATGATTTCCCTAATCATTTATTTGCCCCTTATGAATCCTGTAGGGTGACACGGTGGGATGTTTCTCATCCCCAAGCTACAGGGGGTGGAATGTCACAACATTAGAAATGTCGGCAAGTTCTGA
Organism: Theodoxus fluviatilis; assembly: GCA_034096865.1. NCBI lineage: Eukaryota > Metazoa > Mollusca > Gastropoda > Cycloneritida > Neritidae > Theodoxus > Theodoxus fluviatilis. The sequence continues at coordinate 8,735 of JAWQFJ010012492.1, read as the reverse complement.
GGAGAATTCTTTTCCCCTCTTTTGTAGTTTGTAGACATAATCTGCTGCTGTTTCATGTTCCTTATTGGCTGGAAGAAAGGCCTGATCATGTAGCATTGCAGAATATTGACTATAATTGTTCCATTATAGTATCTGACTAAAGAAGATAAACAGCTTTGGTATTGAAGTATTTATTGTGATTCTGTCGAGATATTATGTACTTTCAATTGATTGAATGAATGAATGAAGTTGTTTCTGGAGGTTGTGTGTGTGAGCAAGGTTAGAGTAAGATCGTTAAGTCATGATTTCCCGAGTTATTTGCCTCTTACTAAATGCTTAGGGAGACTTAATTGGTTGGTTCTTATCCCCAAACCACGGAGGGATACTTTCATTAAAGTATGTCATGCATGTTACTGGCCTGGTTCTTGATGAAACTTCCTCTGTGAAGGTGGCCTGCTCACTGCTGGTGGCTGTGGTTGCAGGCATGCTGGAGAAGGCGGGCGACGACAACTCACTGGGACGCAACAGCAAGTCCAGCACAGGACGAAAGAGTGTGATGGTTGTGGACGACGAGCAGCCTGTGCAGAAGTCGGGTGGCTGCTGCTGAGACCAGATTCTGGCTTTGGGGACGAAGTTCTGGGCTGCGTGCGAGATCAGGAAGCTTCCGTGGCTAGTCTGGAGACAGAAGTGAGGCAGGACCTACTTGCAGACAAGAGTCGTGGACAGACAGACTGAGGACTTGTGGCCGAGTTCAGGACTCTACTCCAGGAAGTAGCCTAGGCTGCTGCTCAATCCTCGCCCCAACACAGACCTGCTGAATGGCTGAGCAGGGCTGTCTTAAGGGAGGGACTCTTTCGTGATTCATGTCCGAGAAGCAGAAAAGTTGTGTGCAGTTTGTGCCATGGGGACTGCTTGTTTGTGATGATTCTTACCCCTATTCTTTTTTCTTTTCTTTTTTTTTCCTTGAACATATACATCCTATATAGGTTTCCTTGTTCTTCTGATTAGTGTCCAATGTTTGAACTCCGATGATGAGTTAAGCCATCTCGTCCTAGGAATGAACTTCTTGTGCTCTGTAGTTGCAAGGCACAGTCACTGTGTGACAAGCCTTGTGTTGGAATCCATGTGATACAGGCCTCAATCGAATCGCTGTCTATGAAAATAGAAAATTGGCAGAAAATTGCTAGTTCTTGACATGACAAATCATTTGCAAAATTTTGTGTTCCTTTTTCATTTTCCCTGCTGAAAATGATAGTTCCCGAGTTGTGGTGAATTAAACTCACTCTGCTGCAGTTTGAAATGCTACCAGCTGTCTTGTAGCGGCTAATTTTTGTTTGTACAGATATTTTGTACACATTGTAACCAGAGCATGCTGTTGGCTTTGCTTGCTGTGAATGTTCCAGGCTGTGTTCTGTATGGGGAGATGCTCAAGGTCAGCAACATGCAGAACTACGGGTTGTTTTTGTCATTGATCAATGAGGCTCTGGTGAATTGGCATTTACCCTCCACCCAGACATCTTCAGCTCCTGCTCAGCATCTAAACTCTTTTGTCCAACCAGCATCCAGCAACTTTAATGTCTCCAGAAAATATCAACTGACTCGTCTTTCTCTCATCCTGTTCTTGTTTGCTTCTGCAAATATGGCAGGAAAGAAAGTGGGGGATGGTGGGGGGTGGGCTGGTTGGGTAAAGCTCAAAGAATCCCAGGTAAATTCTGTAGTAATTGGCCTTCATGGAAAAAGGGTTGCATGTTAGTGATCAGCTTCTGCAGCCACAATTTCTTGCACACAGTTTTTTGACTCACATGCGAAGCAAAAGTGAGTCTATGTACTGAGCCGTGTCGTCCGTCCGGGCGTCCGTCCGTCCGTCCGTCCGGGCGTCCGGGCGTAAAAAACTTAAACGTAGGATTTTTCTCGGAGACTATTAAGTCTATCAACACCAAATGTGGCATGATGGTGTATGATGACAAGGCCTCAAAAAACATACATAGTGACTTGACCTTGCTTCAAGGTCAAGGTCACAGGAGCCATAAATGTGGTCTCAAAAACAGTCATTTTTCACATTTTCCCAATTTTCTCCCACGTTATTGAGAATGGCGACCTTAGCTACAAGTGGTATATAGGTCAAAACAAGCCCTATCTTTTGATACCAGTTTGGTTGACCTTGCTTCAAGGTCAAGGTCACAGGAGCTCTTCAAAGTTGGATTGTATACATATTTTGAAGTGACCTTGACCCTGAACTATGGAAGATAACTGTTTCAAACTTAATAATTATGTGGGGCACATGTTATACTTTCATCATGAGACACATTTGTTCACATATCATCAAGGTCAAGGTCACTTTGACCCTTATGAAATGTGACCAAAATGGGGTAGTGAACCACTAAAAGTGACTATATCTCATGGTAGAAAGTGCCAATAAGCACCATTGTGCTTCCTATGTCTTGAATTAAGAGCTTTGTGTTGCATGACCTTGGATGACCTTGACCTTGGGTCAAGGTCACATGTATTTTGGTAGGAAAAATGTGTAAAGCATTTCTTTGTGTATGATGTCATTGGTAGGTTTAGTTGTTTGACCTTGAAGGTCACCTGAAGGTCAAATAAAGGTCAAGGTCATATAAAGGTCAAGGTCAAGCATGTGAGTCGTATGGGCTTTGCCCTTCTTGTTTCTGGTGGTGGGTTTGGAGTTGGCACTGGGCCGACCTCCCCCATCTCATCGGCTTTGATGGAAGGCAAGGGGTGTGGGGGCTGGGATGGAGGTGACACCTCTTACTATTGTGATGTGGGCCGGGTGCATGCAGAATTTTGCCCCTTTTTTTTGCCTGATCTGTTCAAGCAAATTAAAAGGTCAAGTCTACACAGCATTGAAACTTCATCCACCATCTTTACAGAGGGCTGTCTCACAGATAACCCTTAGCCATGAGAGACTTTTCAAGGTTTTGCAATTGGTTGCATGTACTTTGTAGCTTGATTTCACAATCCTGGGAGCAGTTGTTTATACAGGATCATGAATAGGATGGATGAAGGCAGGGACAAATTACAAACTGAACAAAGTGGTGTACATACATGTAGTTGCTTGTCTCCCTTGGGCCTGGATGAAAGTTGCCAGTGTGTGTATGCTTCCTGTTCTTGTAGACTTATTTATTGTGAAGGCTTGCATGATGTCCCAGCTTTCAGACGTACGTGCAGATGTGGGCTGTCTGAGTGGATCCAACATGTCTCCATGCGTGGGAATTTGTCGGCTGTGGGCTGTCCCTTGTCAACGCTTGGATCAACGGGAAAATTTCTAGAAAATTGTAATTCATTTCTCAGAATAATTGACCTTTTAATAATAACAGTAATGATAATAGAAACCTGACTTTTGTTTTGCTTGTGTAGTTTGTCTACTAACATATGCTTGAACTTTTACAAGTCAATTATGTCATGCGCACATGTAAAAAAAAAAGTAAATAAATTCAGCTGCACGATATCGTGGAAGTAAGTCCACAGTAGAAGTGAGTCTCTCTGTGTCATTCCAAGTACCAGTGTTTCATTTCTAAGGTGGAATGTTGCTCAGACTTGTAACCCTAGTCACTACTGCATGGGCTCCGTTCCAGGGAGAGGCTCAGCAATCTGGCCTTCGGTTTCTAGATAGCGTACACACCGGCATTACACAGTGTGTGAGACAACATCAGTACCAGCACCAATCTGGCGTGACTCAAGGCTGCTGATTGCAGTGTTAGGAGACAATCCCTTCATCCTGATCTGCTGAAGCAGTTGGGGGTGGGGGTGGAGAGCACACAATAGTCTGCCAAGGACCATCTTAAACGTTACAAGTGCAAACAACAGCACAACGGAAATATTCTTTTGTGGCTTGTGAAAATCCCATTACACCAGCATTAGGTCAAGTCGTGGTGGAAAGGCAGCAGTTAATAGAGCTCTTGGAATTGCAGGGGTGTCGGATGAGAATATTGCCTTGGTCACTGGGTCAAAGTTTCATAATAGATCATTAGATGCTCAATCGTCTCGTCTTGTGATCATTGAAACGTTCCGTTCGGAAGTTTCCTCAGCCAAAGGCAGAGCTCAGACTGGCCCTAAAGTAAGGCTGACGTGAATTCTGCAGCAGAGCTGAAGTGGTTTAAGGAGTATGTATTTAAAGGCCGTGTGCTGGCAGGGAGGTGTTCTTGCGCTGGCACAAGGCCGACTTGGTTCAAGTGACAGGGGAGACAACTGCTAGTGACTAGTGGCTCCTCTCTTCACAATGCAAGGAGTAGTTTGCAGGATATTAATGAGGTGGCAATGTCTATTTTTGTATTGGGTCATGATGGCTACAGCATTTTCAGTCCTGGTCTGAGAAATAGACATTTATCTTTCACATTGTCTATGCCTTAGTGAAGATCACGAATATTAGAAAATTAGTTCTCTCAAATGCTTGCACAATGTGGAAATTTATGGGGAGATTTTAAAGTTACAGAGTCTTGACCTTACACAGACAGTCATTGGAATCATCTCGGTACTTGCAGTTTTGGTTGTTAAGCTAGCCGTTTCATAAAATGTTGGTCAAGATTGTTGCTGGGAGTGTATATGCAGATGAATATCTTGAAAGAATGGCTGTGGTTGGTAATGTCATGCCCATAATTGCTTTAGCCCAGTTCCTAGTTAGTATACCACACAACTTTCACTGGCATTTTAACTTAAGCAAAAGAGTATCAAAATAAACTGACCAAAAAAAGAGGAAAGTCTTGCTGTTTTTATTTACACCCTTTGAAGTTTTTCTATCAATTAAAAAAAAGAAAATTTGAGAATTCCTAGAGATGGCTACAGAAGTAACATTGATGCATGTGCGCATGCATGCACACACACTCACACACACACACACACACACACCTGTATGTTTCTTCAAGCATGCTGATGCCTATCGATTCTATTCCATGGTCTGTTCTCTCCAGAGGGTAATGTAAATAAAAGAAAAATTTGATCAAAATGTTCTTACATACAGTGCAAATCTGCAATGAAAATAAAACAAGAAAATGCAACAGGAAATGATATTTTAATAGCTTTTGGAAATGATGCACAATCAACTGCATCTCCATATAATCACACTTGGAATTTTTCGTTTGAATTTGTCAACGTTCTTCAGTCACAAATCACGTGGCTTCCCTGGAGTCTTTGCGACAGAAGCTCCTTGCAATGATTATTATCTGCTCATCATCCAAACTTACAGACATCATGAAAATGCCCCTGCTTCATCCAAAATCTCGACTGAATGAATCAGATAACGGTACAACGTGCTCAGGCAACTAGACATGGCAGCCATGCTTCACTAGCAGTCAGTCGGGTAGCCCATTCAATCAGTTCAGCAGCCAAGTCCAAAATAGTATTTTATTTATACTTCATTCATTCATTGCCTATGCATTCCCTGATTCATTCGTTCATTTACCCATGTGAGGTGTTTGCATCTTTGAAATGTCACGAGTGGATCCTTACGCTAGGAACCTTGCAAGATATTGCGAATAGGCTGGTGTCAAACATGTGTCAACTTGATGACAGCAGATGTAAAGGCAGTCAGATGTTTGACACATGTTAACACCAGCCTATTATTTGCCGACTAGGTAGGCTAAGCAACACAATCCTGGCTTCAGTTCTCCCTGCACGATGCATACACGCACAGGGACTCCTAGCCGAGAATCATGATGTCTTCCTTGCATGCAAGTCTTTCCAAAGACTGGTGGCTACTCTTTGCCGGAGAATCAACTGCAGTGATAAAAGACTAACAGAACTTCTGCACAATAGGGGAAAAAACAACCCAGCCACAACCTTCACAATTGTTGAGTTGGACACTGCTGGCCAAACACAGTGCTGCATCGATAGCCAGAACTTCCTTGTACATGTAGGGTCGGAGCCTGGTAGCTATTCCATAGTGTAATACTGACAGTCACGGCATTATTGTTTAAGACTGCTGGGTTTTCCTCAACCATTTTCTGACTGACGATGCCAACTCAAAACAGCAGTTCCTACCTCGGGTTGCCAACTCAACAAATGCAAAAACTTGGGTGGTAAAAAAAAGAAGCCAATAACTCTCTTGTCTGAGCTTCAACCATCATGAAACTTTATGATACAACATATAAATGATTAATGCTTCCATCTATGGTATTTATGTTTTTGTGCTTGATGGTGCTCGGCCTAAACAAGAATATTCATTACCTGTTTGAAAAGGATTAACCCCAGAACTGTTACAGGGGGATGAATTTCCCACTGTGGTTGCACTAACGGAACCATTGTGAACTGTTCCTACTGTGAGCTGATGAAGTTTCCACCTGAATTGGTGCTTGATGGGAGGTATCCATTCTGGAGACCAGAGCAACTGCTGAACAGGAAATTCCACAGAATTTCATCCATTTCACACTTCTGGAGTTCATGTCAAACTGTGCGACTGCCACTGACACCCTTCACACCCTGGGACACTCAGCAGCAAACAAGATACCGTGAGGAGCATCAGCCTGGCCAGAACAGCAGGCAAAGCCAGCAACTCATCGTCACTACTGTGTGGTGCTGGGTTTACTACTTCAAACGCCAGACTACAATGGGGTTCTTGCAACAAGATCTCCCTGAAAGCAGGAATGGGCGAGGCGGCAAACTACAAACGACGGGGACACATAGAAACTGCTATTCCCTGCTGGCTTACCAGGTGGCTGTCAACACAGAACATTGTTTCACTTTTTTCGTTTCTTCTGGCTTCCCAGCTTTCATCGCTGCTTATCCAGCAATGGTTCCACTTTCCTCAGTCTATCCTTGGTCACCCTTCTCTTGTTTTCAGTCTATCCTTGTAGGACAGTGACTGCTCTCTCCCGGGTGACCCATCCTCGGTCCCCGAGTTGTGATGGCTTCACTTGGCTCTGTCCATTAGCGACTGCAGGGAGCATGGCACCCACAGGCCGTTGTCGAACATGAAGATGACGTTGCGATCCAAGTACATCTGCACATTGCCAAAGCGATACACCTGCTTTGCTTCATGTGTCTTCCCATGGATGGGCATGAAGAGAATGTCATGGTTCTGAGCCTGCAAGAAGACATTAAAAAGAAAGTAATAAGGCGCTGGTAGTCAAATTTCCTGCACATGACAGTTTTTCCCCCCATCTGGATATAAATTTATCACTCTGGTATACATTTCCTAGAACTACTAGAAGGTTATCAATTGATAAAATATCAGTTTATTGCTATTTTTTCCATGTATGTTCCCTATACCACTGAGGATATGATCCATAACAGATATGGCCGCATGGCATAACACTGCAAATTTTCCATGTATGTTCCATACACTTCTGAGGATATAATACACAAAAGATATAGCCACATGGCATACCATTACTAACTGCAAATTAATATGCAGTCAGACATGGAAATCAGTATCATTTCTTGATGGGCTCTCCAAAACTGATTTCATGCTCACGACAAAGAAAGAATTCATTGCAAGGGGCCAAGCTTCTCATCAAGGCTTTTTGGTATGGCTATGCTTTGAAATATACCCTTGGAGTAAACATTGACAAAACACCCCTCTTCCCCTGCCCAACTCCCATCCCCAACAACAACAACAATAAAACCTTCCTGGATTCTGTGCTTGATAACAGCAATCATTTCAGAATACGGACTCCCAATAGCTTCTATATGCATAGTCATGGGGGGGTGGGGGGGTGGACAATGCACTAGGGAAGAGTTTGAGGAGGCAGCAAGACATCTGAGGAGAGTACACACCTGTCTGTCTATGAGGTCCTTGAAGCTGTGTAGAGAGCTGGTAGTAGGGATGTTGGAGTAGAAGGGCTGTGGGCAGAATGGAACATCAGGTGTGGCACGTACCTCACATGCGAAACATACAGTGACTATTGCACAGACATCAGATAATGCACATATATTGCATAACATAGCGTAACATTGCATAACATAACATAACATAGCATAACATAACAACATAGCATAACAACATAACATAACATAACATAACATAACATAACATAACATAATGTAGCATAACTAATACTTCATTCATCCAAAATATGGAAATAAAAGTTACATTACTTGGAATATTGCGGACACATAAAATAAAAACTGCTGGCGCTGAACCTCCAGGTTTTGGCATTAAAAAGCCTGTCACAGCTTTTGAACGCTGCAGAAAAGTCGTGGTCACCAGATGTCACAGCTTTTGAACGCTGGAGAAAATCGGTGTCACCAATATGTTAGAGCCTAGTCTTTGGGGTCACCAGATGTCACAACCGTCTTGGGTTTGCTTGATGTTATAACCGTTATATTTCTCTCTCAGATTCAGCCAAAGAAAAATAAACAGTTGTTAACAATATAATTATGTAATTATACAAAACATGAATCTTTGTAGTTCAATTAATCTCTGGCGATTTCAATCGCACTACCAAAACAGACAATTCTCTGGCGATTTCAATCGCACTACCAAAACAGACAAAATCTCTGGCGATTTCAATCGCACTACCAAAACAGACAATTCTCTGGCGATTTCAATCGCACTACCAAAACAGACAAAATCTCTGGCGATTTCAATCGCACTACCAAAACAGACACGGCCGGACAAGACGAACAACACACACAAAAACCCACAGGGGATAGCGTCTCTCTCTCTCTCTCTCTCTCTCTCCGGTGTACTCCAAGTTCAGACCAGTACAATAATAATAAAATGAAACGTCTTCACCTTGGTGGTGAGATCCTGCAGAGGATCTTCAGCTGTATCCTTGCTCGTGTCAACACTCAACGTTTCA
>JAWQFJ010012491.1:0-19148 GCA_034096865.1 Theodoxus fluviatilis | reverse complement strand
TTCTGTTACTTCGGGATCAGCCCGTCCGCAACCAAGGCCGGCCGATCGTCCTGTCAGTTTGACGTGGACAGCGCCATGCAAACATAAATTGGTCGCAAATGACTTTTTCAGCATATGCTTTTATTAATTTGTAATGTGTTAAAAGCTTTATATTAATACAAAGTCTCAATTATATTCATTAAAACATAATTCTAAAATAAGTATGAATGATATTGCAAATAAACCAAAAAGACACATTGCCTCAACTACCGCAAATTAGAATTAAACAAGCATGGCTGCCGAAGACGTCCACGTCAGGTTGTGTCTGCAAGAAATTATCAAATTGGACCTCGAAGTGCAAGATGCAATTCAGGTTTGCTTTGCGGTAGAAGATGCGTCAGTAAGGGTGTATTTATATATTTGCTCCGATTTCAATTCAACGTTACATCTGTGCAGCTCCCTATGTAACGTATGTCTTTACGTTTATCATTATGTCTCCGATGAATTTTATTGTTAATCATGTTATTATTGTCGTCTGTTCGAAGACGATCGGCCAGGTCAGCAAGCGAGTGTTTGTGTCCCCGTGCAAGCATGTAGATTTTCTATGCTCATCGTTGTTTATTGTAGAATACCCTGAGCTGTCACGTTTTCTTTTTCGAATTGTGGTGATTAATACCTGGCCTGCTGCTTCTGCTACAGGTAGACATTATGATTATCATAATAACCGAAATCTCAAAAGTTCTTACACAAGCGGGAATGACTTTGAAGAGGCAATTACAATGACGCTAAAATCAGAAACGAACAAAATTATCCAGCTTCTTTATTTTCCCACAAGGAAACTTGTGGGAAACTCACTGATGGTCATCGAAAGAACCATGGCAGTTCCATTCGGACCTTTGTCTTGTGCATTTGTTCGCATCGGCGATGCCTGCAGGACAAAAATAGAAACCACATGAGGCTCTACTCCAGGCCTTTTAAAACTGATGTGAAATGCTGAACAAGACAGCAGGAAGTAAAATAGCAACTGAAGGGGGGAGGTTGATTGTGTGTGTGTGTGTGTGTGTGTGTGTGTGTGTGTGTGCGTGCGTGTGTGTGTGTGTTTGTGTGTATGTGTGTGTGTTTGTGTGTGTGTATGTGTGAGTGTGTGTGTGTGTGTGAGTGTGTGTATGTGTGTGTGTGTGTGTGTGTGTGTGTAAATATCAGTTGATCAATTTCCCTTATCATTTCCTGCTTAAATTTGTTTTTGTGACTGGAGGGGAGATGACAGGTGGGAGGTGAGCAGGGGGCGTCACAGCTTTGGCTCCAGGTTTTGGGTGAAAGTATTGAGACCGAACAACTATGCCAAACAAACATCAACATGAAAGAATACAGCTCATCACAGCATGTAGACATTGGGAGGAAGCTCGGTGAGGAGGGGGCGTCACAGCTTTGGCTCCAGGTTTTGGGTGAAAGTATTGAGACCGAACAACTATGCCAAACAAACATCAACATGAAAGAATACAGCTCATCACAGCATGTAGACATTGGGAGGAAGCTCGGTGAGGATGGGGTTGCGCGTGAGTGGCAAATGTTCAAGACACCCATGGTCAATCATTCATTAGTTTTTCATGGATTTGTGTTACAGTTGATCAATACATTCAGCTTGTGGAAAGCAGTGGCTGGCCCTCATCCTGGCCACACCTTTGGGAAGCCTCGCCAATGATGGAAAGTGTAAATACGCCAGCTATTTGTGTTTTTCGTTGCTACATTCTGGATAGTCTTATTTATTCTGTCTTTGTGTGGCTTGTTGTTTCAGAACATCAGAGATTATGCTGACAGCAGTGAGGAGCTGGATGAACTCAATCAGCTTGCTCGGGGGAAGCTGAGAAAACTCAGGACCAAAGTCGATGTGAGTGCCTGCTCTCTCTTTGTCTTGGGCCATCCCCCTCATTTCTTGTCATCACAGGTCTTTGAAAGCAAAATTCCACCCATAATCTTCATAAGATTAGGATGAAGCTTTGTCAGTACGTATACTCCGGTATGACCTGATTGATGCCAAGGGATTTTTCTTCATACAGTCCATTTAGTCTCATATACGTGTGCATTTTCATGTCAAACCAACGTAACTCTAACATGTATTCCTTAAAACAGAATGTCTTTTAAAATCTCCAATAAAATACCCTTTTATGTTGTTGAAAGTGAAGTGCTGATGCTGCAAAGAGGCGAAGGAAAGAGAGGCAGCCCGTGCCCTCCTGCAGCATTTGTCAGGTAGGGGGAGAAAAGTCAAGAGCTCTACTGAGGCCAGGAAGTGGATGAAACATTGTGGTGAATCCTTACACACACACACACACACACACACACACACACACACACCCCAGTATTCTCTGGAGCACTCTCCAGACTGAGCAGCACCCTGACATTACCATCATAAATGGGTCAGCGGAACAAAATCCCTTTTCCTGGCTGAGTTGACGATTTCTTAGGAAAGTAACAAAGGTCCATTTTCATGGCTGAGCTGACAGTTCACTGGGAAAGCAACACATTCTGAGCACACTAGGAGAACTTGGCAAGATGCACCGAACTAGAGGACAGTTTACATCAAAGAGGGTGGGGTTGTCAGATGCTGCTGGATGGGGTTGGCTGCAGAGGCTTCGCAGCAGTCTGTCATCCGACTCTTGCAAGGTCCAGGCACCAGGTCTAAGGAGGTGAGGGGAGCTATAGGGCAGCTTCAGAGGGTGGCTCAGTCTGCTTCCCTATGGATCTGGCAGACCAGAGACAGGTCAAGATGGCTGACACTAGATCTGATGCCCCCCAGTGGCCAGACTGGCTGCCTGAGGCTGCCCCTGACTGAGCTACTGGTGTAGGCCCCAAAAGCCCAGCAGCCAGGGGGCCCAGCTGATGAGGGGCCACCCTGACTGAACTACTGGTGTAGGCCCCAAAAGCCCAGCAGCCAGGGGGTCCAGCTGATGAGGGGAACGTCGAGTGGCCTTGGCCGTTTTTTGTACTCTATCATTTATAAAACTGAAGTTAGATTAATCTTAGAAAGCTCTTGGCCACTAAGTTATCAAAACACACATAAAATATTATTTTAGAGAACTGGGTGAGACGTCATTGCAGTCATAAGTTGTGCTGGCCCTTTACAGATATCACAGGATTCTTCCACTTCACTCAGTCCACACTTGTGGAGGAGGCATAGAAATATGTAGCTTATGTGAAAAAAGTAGGTGAATCAATTCTCAAATCAAACAGATTGAAATTCCTCAGCCCATCTTGAGAGTTGTCAAATGAAATCTCAACAGCAATGCTGGAGTTTTTCAAGAGAAGTATAGAAATGTTTTAGGCAGTCAGGTAGGGTTGGTACAATGCGCACTCTGTTCCTCGCCACCACCCCTGCCCATGTCATGCCAGATGTCTGACTACTCCTGCAGGAGCTGGAGAGACTGGGCAAGGAGCAGGACAAACCCTCGGACAGGGACACGGTGCTCCGCACGGTGGAGACACACAGACAGCGCATGGCCAGGTAGGGGCATGGTAAATGCATGTGTCTATTTCAGTATGTCAGTGTCTGTCAGTGTGTCTATTTCAGTATGTCATTGTCACTGTGTCTATTTCAGTATGTCATTGTCTGTCATGGTGTCTATTTTAGTATGTCATTGTCTGTCAGTTTGTCTATTTCAGTATGTCATTGTCTGTCAGTGTGTCTATTTCAGTATGTCATTGCCTGTCAGTGTGCCTATTTCAGTATGTCATTGTCTGTCAGTTTGTCTATTTCAGTATGTCATTGTCTGTCCTGGTGTCTATTTTAGTATGTCATTGTCTGTCAGTGTGTCTATTTCAGTATGTCATTGTCTGTCAGTGTGTCAATTTCAGTATGTCATTGTCTGTCAGTGTGTCAATTTCAGTATGTCATTGTCTGTCAGTGTGTCAATTTCAGTATGTCATTGTTTGTCATGGTGTCTATTTCAGTATGTCATTGTCTGTCAGTGTGTCAATTTCAGTATGTCATTGTCTGTCAGTGTGTCTATTTCAGTATGTCATTGTCTGTCAGTGTGTCTATTTCAGTATGTCATTGTCACTGTGTCTATTTCAGTATGTCATTGTCTGTCATGGTGTCTATTTTAGTATGTCATTGTCTGTCAGTTTGTCTATTTCAGTATGTCATTGTCTGTCAGTGTGTCTATTTCAGTATGTCATTGCCTGTCAGTGTGCCTATTTCAGTATGTCATTGTCTGTCAGTTTGTCTATTTCAGTATGTCATTGTCTGTCCTGGTGTCTATTTTAGTATGTCATTGTCTGTCAGTGTGTCTATTTCAGTATGTCATTGTCTGTCAGTGTGTCAATTTCAGTATGTCATTGTCTGTCAGTGTGTCAATTTCAGTATGTCATTGTCTGTCAGTGTGTCAATTTCAGTATGTCATTGTTTGTCATGGTGTCTATTTCAGTATGTCATTGTCTGTCAGTGTGTCAATTTCAGTATGTCATTGTCTGTCAGTGTGTCTATTTCAGTATGTCATTGTCACTGTATGGAGGCACAAAGCTTTCCCGCAAGTCTTGGTACCTGCAAATGCCTGTTTATTTCAGAATGTCATTGTCTGTCTTAGTGTCTATTTCAGTATGTCATTGTCACTGTATGAGTGCACAGAGCTTTCACCACGGGTCTTGGTACCTGCAAGTCTCTGTCCTGTTGCAGCACGACGGCATGCCTGCGACAAGTCAACCTGGCCACCATGACCAAGATTGATGCCCAGGCAAAGCAGGAACTCCTCAGTGGTGCCTCCAAGATCAGGAAGAGGTGGGTGGGTGTCTCTGGAGGTCTGGACACCGCAAGACGTCTGACTCTTGCATTCCCATGTTCTGTCTCTACATGTAGAGTGAGTGAGTGAGTGAGTGAGTGAGGAAGTGAGTGAGTGAGTGTGTGAGGAGGGAGTGAGTGAGTGAGTGAGGAGTGAGTGAGTGAGTGAGTGAGTGAGTGAGTGAGTGAGTGAGTGAGTGAGTGAGTGAGTGAGTGAGTGAGTGAGTGAGTGAGTGAGTGAGTGAGTGAGTGAGTGAGTGAGTGAGTGAGTGAGTGAGTGAGTGAGTGGGTGAGTGAGTGAGTGAGTGATAGCATGTAGTGCCACTCCTACATGCACATGACTGGTTACTACGGTTGCAGGTCCCATGTAAAAGAGGTAGAACTTGCATGACAGTGCCAGTCTGTCTGTGAAGCTACTTGAGCAATTCCAGGGTTTGGAATCAGAAACTGTCCAATCTCTGATAGTGTGTGACCTGGTAATAAATAGAGCCATCACCAGAAGTTAGCAGTACATCTGGAGTAGGTTATCTGTAGGTGTCTTTGTGCCAGGAGATTGTTTAACACATCTGCATAGGGGTGTGTGATTTGGAACCACCAGACCTTAAGGGTTGTTGTCTTTGTTGTATAGGAACCTGGGCAACCGTGAGACGCTGGCCAAGACCTCCACTGGTATTACAGAGAGTCTAATGAGCATCAATCGCCTCCTGTCCACCCAGGTGGTGCAGAGTGGACAGAACATCGACGTCCTAGGTGAGAGAACATTGCTGTGCAATTCCTTCATGACAATAGAGCCACAATGGGTTCTTTGCTCTGTAAATGATGCATTATGTTGTGTTCAACGATAGAGTAAGTACTTGCATATGCTTGCAAGTTTGTGTGTGTGTGTGTGTGTGTGTGTGTGTGTGTGTGTGTGTGTGTGTGTGTGTGTGTGTGTGTGTGTGTGGATGTGGATGTTATAGTTTCTTTGTTAAGGTGTATAGACGGAAGTCTAAGAACAACATGGCTGCATCCAGGTTAGATTTGGTGAAACAGTTTCTATTACCCAAGTTAATCGATGATGCAGACATCATGAGTTTTTCGAGTGATTTGAGATACCAGCGTTACATCTCAAATTGGACCAAAACTTTGTGAAACAAAGAAAGCAACCCAGATGCACATGTAGACCAATTAAAAGGATATTGAAAGTACTGCAACCTGTAAGCACGACAGCAGACCTGTACAATTTCCAGTTTAGATACAGTAGTTGCTTTAAAAAGTTTTACCTTGCTTTTGCTCTGTTCCACCATCTCCAATGTCCTGAGGGCATGTGGATGACACTGTTGTATATTTCCAACCACTTTAAAGCCACAAAATTGTGTATTTATCAGATTTTCCCCCTGCCTATTGAATCTACCATAACAGACTAATGGCGAATGTATGCTGGAGAGTTATCTCCCTTGAAAATAGTATCTTTAAATTCTTGCAAAACCCCATATTTTTGTGGCTTTTAAGTTGCTGGAAATGTACAAACTTTCATTCATGTGTCCTCAGGGCATGGGGAGATAGTGGAATTGAGAGAAAGCAAGGTGTAGATTTTTAACAATATTTTATAAAACGGGGAACTGTATAGAAGCCTACTTCCAGCATAACTCCTAAGAGCATGGACAGCCATTTTAGATTTGCCCCCTTGCCATGGGTATGTACCTCCTAAGCCTGCTAGTAAAACCTTGCATCTCCTTGCGAGCAAGGAGCTGTGTGCAGTGCATTTGCATAGCTCTTCCTTGCCCAATTCATGAGATTCTAGCGTAGGCAATGCACCCCAGGTCCAGCACACCAACCACGTAGCACAGCACCTTGCACGCATGTGAATTACTCCATTCCTGGCATTTGCTGTGAAAGTGGGCTTTTGTATTTTGCAGAGACATCTTCCAAAGCAGTGCAGGAAACGCATGATGAGTTCAAAAGCATGGGAGGACATATTCAGACTTCAAAACACCTTCTGACCAAATATGGACGTAGGGAGTTCACAGACAAGTTGCTCATTGTTCTTGCCATGATTTTCTTTGCCTTTACTGTGATTTACATAGTAAAAAAGCGGATTTAGCCTTTGCTTGTCATAGTCTTCATGATATTGAAATTTGCCATCTTTTTTCTGTCATTTGTATCACGAAAATGAAATTTTATCTATGATGTCACTTTTTAACAAATTATCTACCATCAAGTCTGTTGTTTATGTTTTCTTATGTAAGTTTGGATGTATTTAAACTTTTTGTTTTCATCTTTTTGGAATTTGGCTATTTGATTTCCATCCGTTTTATGTATTCATTTATTTATGTTCATATCCTATCATATGCACCAGAGTCCAGGAGAGATGATTGTGTGGAACAGTGCTGAGAGATAGATAGATAGATAGAGAGAGAGAGAGAGAGAGAGAGAGAGAGAGAGAGAGAGAGAGAGAGATATATATATATATATATATATATATATATATATATATATATATAGAGAGAGAGAGAGAGAGAGAGAGAGAGAGAGAGAGAGAGAGAGAGAGAGAGAGAGAGAGAGAGAGAGAGAGAGAGAGAGAGAGAGAGAGAGAGAGAGAGAGAGAGAGAGAGAGAGAGCGGGAGGGAGAGAGCGGGAGGAAAAGAGCAGGAGGGAGAGAGTGGAAGGGAGAAAGCAAGAGGAGGGAGAGGGGGAGGGAGGCAGGCAGGCATGGAGATTGCCACACAGGTACACATGTAAAATGAAATGTGCATCTAAAATAGGTAGGTGTTTTTCTCTCTGTCATCTTTCTTTCTGGGTAGTGGCACCTTGTTAATGCCAGTTTCTGAGCAAGAGTTCATTTGTCTGTAACTGCCCTTGTCATGCATTCATGTAGATGTCCCATAGGACAGCGTGGTTCCCATATCCACCTCATCAGTGACACGAGTCATCAGGAGCGTGCATTCACTGTCGGTCACCTAGCCACTTTGGAAGTGGATGAAGCATCGTGCTGCAATGCTGCGAGGTAGAATGCTGAGTTGATGTGTTTGACACACAGTCAACCACTGGACATGACAGCCACTCAGTATGGGTCACTGTTTTTGCTGGACCAAACCAAATACTCAGACCCATGCCGCCAGTGCCCCGTGTCCCAGCACGCGGTGCAGTGAGGAGGGAGTGGAGCCAAGGCCTCTCTAAGTCCATTGATAAAAACTGTGTATTTTAGCATGAAAGTTAAAAGTAAAAGAAAAAAATATATAATCTTGCAAATACATGGTAATTTGCACGTCTGCCCTTTTGAATGGTTGATGCATTCTGCCACTTCATTGGAGTGGGAGGGGGCGTGGTGTGTGTGTGCATGCATGTCTGTGTGTATGTGTGCATGCATGTGTGTGTGTGCATGCATGTCTGTGTATGTGTGCATGTGTGTGTGTGTGCATGTGTGTGTGCATGCATGTCTGTGTATGTGTGCATGTGTGTGCACGCACACACGTGCGTGTGTGTGCATGTGTGTGTGTGTGTGCATGCATGTGTGTGTATACTCAATTATCTACCATGTAATGCACATAATGTCTCTTTAAAATTGGGACTCGGCCCATTCTGTGTGAAAGTATTTTGATGTCATTTGACGTTTGAATGAAGTTTTCTGTTCTACCCTCTGCATGTACTTTCCATGGTAAACATAGAATTTTTGACAAGGTAGTATTTGATTAATTTTTATGTAGTACATCACATCCCACTAAAAGAAGTAAACTATCGAGATTCTGCCTGCCTTTAGTAATGAAAGAAGATGACAACAGCAAAATCACTCTCCAAATGCATAGGTATGTTATCTATTAATGAATGCGCAAGTACCTTGTGAGTTTGAATGAGAGGGGGGAAAATGTTAATCAGCAAATCATTCTTGCTAAATCATGCTCATGAAATTGTTTGACCACTGCCATGAAATAAACATTAACTTTTGGTTCTAACATCTGTTGTTGTTTTCTCTATCATTATTATTTTTATTTCCATCATTGCCACCTCCCTCTTCCCCCCCCCCCCCCCCCCCAAAAAAAAAAAAACCCAACAAAACACCCAACAACAACAACAACAAAACAAACAAACAACCATGCAGACATGTAAATCAGGCATTATTTTCACTCCAGTACCATCTCTCTCTCTCTCTCTCTCTCTCTCTCTCTCTCTCTCTCTCTCTCTCTCTCTCTCTCTGTTTTTCCCTGTAAAAATTCATACTTGGAAGTTGCATTCTTCTCCACACGCTATCCACCATTTTCCACATGCTATCCACCATTTTCCACATGCCATCATCCATTTTCCACACGCCATCATCCATTTTCCACATGCCATCCATTTTCCACATGCCATCATCCATTTTCCACATGCCATCATCCATTTTCAACATGCCATCATCCATTTTCAACATGCCATCATCCATTTTCAACATGCTATCATCCATTTTCCACATGCCATCCACCATTTCCACATGCCAGCCACCATTTTCCTCATGCCATCATCCATTTTCCACATGCCATCATCCATTTTCAACATGCCATCATCCATTTTCCCACATGCCATCATCCATTTTCCACATGCTATCCACCATTTTCCACATGCCATCATCCATTTTCCACATGCTATCCACCATTTTCCATATGCCATCATCCATTTTCCACATGCCACCATCCATTTTCAACATGCCTTTCATCCATTTCCACACGCCATCATCCATTTTCCACATGCCCTCATCCATTTTCCACATGCTATCCACTATTTTCCACATGCCATCATCCATTTTCCACATGCCATCCACCATTTTCCTCATGCCATCATCCATCCACATGCCATCATCCATTTTCCACATGCCATCATCCATTTTCCACATGCCATCATCCATTTTCCACATGCCATCCACCATTTTCCACATGCCATCATCGATTTTCCACATGCTATCCACCATTTTCCACATGCCATCATCGATTTTCCACATGCTATCCACCATTATCCACATGCCATCATCCATTTTCCACATGCTATCCACCATTTTCCACATGCCATCATCCATTTATAACATGCTATCCACCATTTTCCACATGCCATCATCCATTTTCCACATGCCACCATCCATTCTCCACATGCCATCATCCATTTTCCACATGCTATCCACCATTTTCCACACGCTATCATCCATTTTCCACATGCCATCATCCATTTTCAACATGCTATCCACCATTTTCCACCTGCCATCATCCATTTTCCTCATGCCATCATCCATTTTCCACATGCCATCATCCATTTTCAACATGCCATCAGCCATTTTCCACATGCCATCAGCCATTTTCCACATGCTATCCGCCATTTTCCAAATGCCACCATCCATTTTCCACATGCTACCCACCATTTTCCACCTGTCATCATCCATTTTCCACATGCTATCCACCATTTTCCACATGCCCTCATCCATTTTCCACATGCTATCCACTATTTTCCACATGCCATCATCCATTTCCCACATGCCATCATCCATTTTCAACATGTCATCATCCATTTTCCACATGCCATCATCCATTTTCCACATGCCATCACCCATTTTCAACATGCCTTTCATCCATTTCCACATGCCATCATCCATTTTCCACATGCCATCCACCATTTTCCACATGCCCTCATCCATTTTCCACATGCTATCCACTATTTTCCACATGTCATCATCCATTTTCCACACGCCATCCATCTTTTCCCTCATGCCATCATCCATCCACATGCCATCATCCATTTCCCACATGCCATCATCCATTTTCCACATGCCATCATCCATTCTCCACATGCCATCATCCACTTCCCACATGCCCTCATCCATTTTTCACATGCTATCCACCATTTTCCACATGCTATCCACCATTTTCCACATGCCATCATCAATTTTCCACATGCTATCCACCATTTCCCACACGCCATCATCCATTTTCCACATGCTATCCACCATTTCCCACATGCCATTATCCATTTTCCACATGCTATCCACCATTTTCCACATGCCCTCGTCCATTTTCAACACGCTATCCACCATTTTCCACATGCCATCATCCATTTTCCACATGCCATCAGCCATTTTCCACATGCCATCATTCATTATCCACATGCCACCACCCATTTTCCACATGCCATCCACCATTTTCCACATGCCATCATTCATTTTCCACAGGTCATCGTCCATTTTCCACATGCCACCATCCATTTTCCACATGCTATCCACCATTTTCCACATGCCACCATCCATTTTCCACATGCCATCCACCATTTCCCACATACCATTATCCATTTCCACATGCCATCATCCATTTTCCACATGCTATCATCCATTTACCACAAGCTATCATCCACTTTCCACATGCTATCATCCATTTACCACAAGCTATCATCCATTTTCCACATGCTATCATCCATTTTCCACATGTCATCCACCATTTTCCACATACTATCCACCATTTTCCACATGCCATCATCCATTTTCCACATGCCATCCACCATTTTCCACATGCCATCATTCATTTTCCACATGCCTTCATCCATTTTCCGCATGCCATCATCCATTTTCCACATGCTATCATCCATTTTCCACATGCTATCATCCATTTTGATGTTGGCAAAACCTTCCTCAGTGTCCAAAGCCTTAGCATTGGCCAACATGAACTACAGGATCAACTATCGCATCAAATGATGACTTTTTTCTACGAAGAACTACACTCAAAGGAGAACACACACATATTCACACACATTCACATAAAAACACAAACATTCACACACACATTCACGGCATAAATGAAGATACTTGCAGCAACAACAAAACTTGCCAAGAACAAGAACTGAGACCTGGCAAGGTAAGATGAGGCCGAAATATGGCGTATTTTGAAAGAAGCAACAAGAAACAAAGAACTGGACAGAGTCAAGCAGCAGAAAGTTCAATGAAACCAGAAAATGATGGCAACACAAGCTGGATTTTCAGCATCAAGAATCTGCGTCAAATGTCGCATGATTTCATGTTTAATGGCAGAGGTCTGTGCGAGTTAGTTGGAGCTGACCAGAATTTGCAGGGTTGCTGGGCCAAAGTACAGGCCAAAAGAATGTTTAGTCACATATGGGGGTGGGGGTGTTACTGTGCTGCATGGAGGGGTAGAGTGTGTGTGTGGGGGGTGTGTTAGAGTGCTGCTTGGAGGGGTAGAGTGCGGGGGGTGGGGGATTGTGGTGTTAAAGTGATGCATGGAGGGGTAGAGTGCTGGGGAGGGGGGGGGGGGGTTAGTGTGCTGCATGGAGGGGTAGAGTGCGGGGGAGGGGGGGGGTGTTAGAGTGCTGCATGGAGGGGTAGAGTGCGGGGGAGGGTGGGGGGTGGGGGTGTTAAAGTGCTGCATGGAGGGGTAGAGTGCGGGGGAGGGGGGGGTGTTAGAGTGCTGCATGGAGGGGTAGAGTGCGGGGGAGGGGGGGGGTGTTAGAGTGCTGCATGGAGAGGTAGAGTGCTGGGGAGGGGGGGGGGGGGTGTTAGAGTGCTGCATGGAGGGGTAGAGTGCGGGGGAGGGGGTGAGGGTGTTAAAGTGCTGCATGCATGGAGGGGTAGAGTGCGGGGGTGGGGGTGTTAGTGTGCTGCATGGAGGGGTAGAGTGCGGGGGTGGGGGTGTTAAAGTGCTGCATGGAGGGCCGGGCTGCCTGTAAGCTGAGGGGCGTGCATCAGGATTGCCTTGTGTTGTTGGCAAGACAAGAAAAGCAAGAAAACGTTCAGCCCCTTGTAAGACGACGGGAAGGCCTGCAGGCAACACGTATGTACCTCTACGTGTATTTACATCAAGCTCTATCTCTATCCTGACTCCAGTCCACCCCCCCCCCCCCCCCCCCCACCACACCACCACCCCCCCCCCCCCCCCCCCCTCCCCCAGCCTTCCCTTTCTGCAATTTGTTTCCTTCCTCCATCCAACTGTCTTTTCTTCATTTTTGCATGTACAAACTGCACTCTTTCCCATCCACAAACCATGCAGTTTACGAATCGAAAACCTCGTTGAACGATGATAGTATGTTTTCAGTCGGCAGGACGCTATAAGGATCACTATGTGTCAAACTCATGCCCTTAATTGCTGATCGAGACTGAGAATCTAATTGTTGCTGTCTGGTAGCTAGAGCAAGGCTTTGAGGATTAATATTGCCACCGATATTGAACGAAGAGAGAGATATATCGATTGTAAGTCTTTGGATGGCAATACGCATGTTCAACTTCAAGTTTGAAAACAATTCGAAAAATATGAGGTGCGCCTTCCTCCTCATCCTAATGTCTAGAAACATGATGAGAAACTATAAGTAATAGTAAGTATGGTCTTTATAATAGTGACGGGCGATCATTTGCCGTTTTTACAATTTGACTCTAATTATTACATTTTAATTGCGTTTTATCAGACACTACAATGCCCTTGTAGAGGTGTGTGAGGTTGACTGGGAAAAGAGTGAGAGATGGAGAGAGAAAGGGCTGAATGGGATGGGGTAGCGGGTGGTATGTGGGTAAAGAGTAAAGGGTAATTTTTTTACTTTTATTTCATAATTCGCACACAGCCGCGGAGAGCAAAACCCCATTGTAGAAG
The DNA here is from genome assembly GCA_034096865.1 of Theodoxus fluviatilis. Classification (NCBI taxonomy): domain Eukaryota; kingdom Metazoa; phylum Mollusca; class Gastropoda; order Cycloneritida; family Neritidae; genus Theodoxus; species Theodoxus fluviatilis. The sequence continues at coordinate 5,816 of JAWQFJ010012491.1, read as the reverse complement.
AGCACGCGTGGTTTGTGGGCTGCTGTCACTGCGGCCTTGACGTCAGTTGCGGGCTGCACAGGTTTGGGCGACATTGCTGCTGATCGAACATTGGTGCTGACATTCAAGGTTTCACACCTAGCCCGAACATCCCAAACGTAAGTTCTTTGCAATTTTGAGGCACAGAGTGTTTGTGACCACTGTTAGTAAACTGCACGAGTGTAAGATCGCAACCTTACTTCGCACGGAGATCAAATTCTACATTTCACACTTCAGTTTGATACAAATTTCACCTCTGTTCATACACTGGTGCCTGTGGGATTGTTTGACCCCAACAACATGAAATGTGCAGGTTAATTGGCGAAAATAGATGTATTGATGCGATAGTAAGATACAGTTGGTTGCATCGAAATATCACAAACTGCCACAGAGGGCAAAAAATTAGTTATTTTCTGGAAAACTGAGAAATTAGGTGTGAAGTCTGATGAGATGCCATACTCCTAACCCACGCTAACTGCTGCAGTCCGCATATATCCGTGGCCGTGGTTGGCCAATAGGATACTTGTATAGTTTCCCGCCGATACCGACCTCTTTGGCGGAAGAGCCGGTGCAACGGAAGCTTTTCTGTCCACAATGCCTCTAGAAACCCTGAGTTAACTTCACGAACGGGTAATCATTCGCTGTACACATTCGTGTAAGCAACGGTTTGTTCATTTTATGTAATTATCGCGTTTATTTTGCATATATTGTGACCGAAGTTGCTTCTTTTTCCGCCATTTCCACGCACTTCCAATATGGCCTCTCACACAAGCTTCTACGCTTCTTTGTAGGCCATGCCAAGTCATTGAGTTTTCAGCTTTGCGCAGCATGCAAATGTCCTCAGACGAATTTAAACGGCTCTTTGCATTTTGTACAGTTGAAATAGGTTAGCTAAAGTTCTTAATTGTGTCAGGACATCGGTTTATTTACGTCCGTGCGAGAGGAGGAGTGTGCACACTTTTGAATTTCCCTTGTCTCAAGCAGTGTCCTTTTGCACGCCCCTCTTTAAAGGTTACTTGCTTATTTACCCACATAGTGCTAACTCCACCTTATGAAATATAAGTAGTGAATTTTGATGAGTGTTGTCGTGATGGTCTAACTAGCTTGATTCTGATACTTATTGATTTCAACCTAACTTGGGTGACACATCACCATCACTTTCAAAATCAAATCCTTCATAAACAAGGGGGTAGAGATGGAAATAAGTAACCTTTCCTTAGATGTGTTGTGTTGAGTATAAATAAATGTTGCTAAGGTTGTTTTATGGATTAGTAATTAGTCATGTGTGGAAAAATTTGGTAAATTTCGTTGTTGGACATGGTGCTTGATCATAGTTGATGTGTACTGCACATCACAAAGTCCCCAAAGCAACTGCAAGTCATCCCAGGACAAAGACAGTGAAAAACTTGTGCTAGGTATCATGAAAATTTAATGTTGAGCAACTTTCTTAACCACTTTGGTTTGGGACATTTGATATATTTAGGATGCAAAATTTGTTTCATTCATAGTGGACTGTTCATGTTTAAACTATTCTACCTGTAGAGAAGTAATTTTTCTCTCAAATTAATGGTACTACAGATAAGAGCAAGATTGCCTGTTATTGATGAATTCTGTAAATGTGATAGCTGGTGTAGAAAGTGCATATTGTAAAAATTCAAAAGAAACAGTGCTCATCATATGGCATTTTTGAACAGGAGGAGGAGGGTGACCAAAGAAGTTGGGCGGTACTTCGAAGTAAAGGCAAGCTTTCGGAGCCAAGCTTCTTCTTCAGGCCTGACGTACTGCCAGACTTCCTTGGTGACCTTCCTCTTGTTCCAGAATTACAGGCTGACATCGGCCCCTGACCGCTTAGTTTTCACATGGCATTTGGTGTGTTGGGATGCATTGGTATTTTGACTGGAAAGAGACCTGACTTGTGGAAATCACTGAATATGCAGTGGTAATGGTGGTTGCCTCATCCAACTCTCTTCTCTTACTTCATCTGTCCACCTGTAACTAGTGTAAGTGAAAGTCCCCACAACGAATTCTGTGTATTTGAGCAAGAAATGAAATTATTATGATGACTATGAGCAGAGTCTACTGTGACAGCTAGTAACTGTCACTGAAGCTGCCTGCTTGTGAATGTGGAGAGGCAGTGGATGGTTCAAAAGGGTTCAGTGTCCATCACTTTGACACCTAAAAGTCTTCCAAGGCACATACTGCTTCTTGGGGCAGGCCATGCAAGCACTTGTAGAGCAACTCTGAATTCATACGACTCTGCAGTCTTACAGATGGAGATGTCCAGGTGGCTGTTGCTGCATGAAGTTCCAAAAAAATTAGGTAGAGCAATTTCATTTTTCGTGGTCATACTGTGGAGGATGCAGTGTATTGACAGTAACTGTTGTAACCTCAAGAAGGACAAGCCGTGAAAGGAGAGAAAGTCCCACTGGGTCATGATGGTCATCGGAATAGTGCCCACAGCATTTTGGCTGTGATGAAAATAGTGGAAAATCTGTATGGATAGTTTTCAATGACAGGGTTTCTTCTTAGTTGGTAAAACAGGTTTAGTTTTCAGTGCCTACAAAAATCCTACACCAAGAGTGTATGATTGTCTTCCAGTTCCAGACATGGAAAGCTGTTCCCCTGAATTTGACCCCAGCTGAGCTACCAGAAGACTGAAGTAGAGCTCTGTAACTAGGAACTCCCTCTTGCAACTAGCAGCAACTCACATAAATTGTGCAAGTGTTTGAGAGTCCATCTGCCTGTCTCTCTCTACAGGAGTGGAAGGAAGGACGGAGGGAGTGAGAGAGAGGGGAGAAGCATGGCTTCACCGCCACTGAATGGTTGTGGCACGCGGGATGGAGTGGGCATGCACCAGTTGCCGCCCATCGCCACTCTGACTCGGACCAACCTGCGCATCGCACAGAGCAAGGCTAGCGCCAGACAGCCAGCAGCTCAGGCCGAGTCGGCCACGCTGCACGTGGAGGGCACCGACACTGTGGTGGAACTAGGACCAGCAGGGACCACGGTGGTGGGCGGAGAAAAACCCCAGGCCAAGGAGGCAGATGCATGGGATGCCTCGGGAAAGGATGCCGAGGACAAGAATGATGCAGAAGGTAGGATGGAGTTGGTGGTGGCACTCTGTGCGTGTGTGTGTGTGTGTGTGACTGTATGTGCATCTGTGTGTTTGCACGTTTCAATGTGTGTGTGTGTGTGTGTGTGTGTGTGTGTGACTGTGCATCTGTGTGTTTGCACATTTCAATGTGTGTGTGTGTGTGTGTGTGTGTGTGTGTGTGTGTGTGACTGTGCATCTGTGTGTTTGCACATTTCAATGTGTGTGTGTGTGTGTGTGTGACTGTATGTGCATGTCACTGCATCTGTGTGTTTGCACCTTTCACTGTGTATGTGTTTGTGTGTGTGTGTGTGTATGAACACGTCTGTGTCTTTTAGGGAATTATTAACTAAATGATGAGATTGATAGTGTGGATGGCTACAGATTTTTTTGTTCCGTTCAGTTCAGTTCAGTTCAGTCTCTTAACCCTGAGATGGGTTGTTGAGGCACCACTGATAACTTTCGGACAATCTTCCTCCATCGATCTCTATCCTCTGTGGCTTGCTGTGAGTCAGCAAAGGTCAAGCCTGTCCACTCTTTGATGTTGTCTTCCCACCACCTCTTTCTCTGCCTGCCTCTCCTTCTCCCACCTGGTACGGTACCTTGCAGGATGATCTTGGCCAGCCCACTGCCTCTTGACACGTGACCGTACCACTTCAGCTTTCTGCTTTTCACGATTGAGAGCAGGTCTTCGTACTGTCCAATTGCTCTCCTGATCCTGTTGCTGACTTCCTCATTCGTGACATGGTCTTTATATGAGATGTTCAGAATCTTGTGGTAGCATCTCATTTTCAGGGCTTGTATCCGTCTCTGTAGTTCAGATGTGAGTGTCCAGGACTCGCATGCATACAAGAATCAGGCAAGAGATTTTTCCGTTAATTAACGGAAATCCGTTAATTCTGAAGCTCCAGGGGCCATTCTCGTGATTCGCGCAGATCCGTTGAGAAAATTGGGGGGTGGGGGTGGGGGTGAGGTTTAGTATATAAAGGCTATAAGCGGAGCGTCTATAAGCCGACGTTCACTTCGGTGTGACGTCACGTTTCACCGGAAGTTGGTAGAGGTCACTCGCTTTTCTATTTTTAGATCGCGCCGTTCGCTGCTTGCCTGCAGACGCTGATGTAGTTCTCAAACGGTTTTAAAATGAGAAAAGATTGATGACAATGAATAGCGCGTATAGCCTACAGGTGAAAACAGTGAAAGATGTCGCGCTATTCTGGGCAAATGGTTTGAAAATGAGAGACACTTTGAGGATGACCGTGTTTGGAAATATAGTTCGTCTGCTCGACGCGATCGCCATCTTGATCTTTCTCGACGCCTGCCCCGAGTTGCGCAGTGGCGGCGCTTTAAGCGATGGACAGGAGCAGCGCTTGCGCCGAGAAACGCTTCGCTAAATTTCCCGCTCATCACCGCTTGCAAGCGCTGACGAGACTGCGCTAGCAAGCGGTGATGAGCGGGAATCTCGTCAGCGCTTGCAAGCGGTGATGAGCGGGAATCTCGTCAGCGCTTGCAAGCGGTGATGAGCGGGAATCTCGTCAGCGCTTGCAAGCGGTGATGAGCGGGAATCTCGTCAGCGCTTGCAAGCGGTGATGAGCGGGAATCTCGTCAGCGCTTGCAAGCGGTGATGAGCGGTAAATTTAGCGAAGCGTTTGAGCGGCGCAAGCGCTGCTCCCGTCCATCGCTTTAAAGCGCCGCCACTGCGCGACTTGAGGCTGCTTCAACCGAAAAAAAATGCTTCGGAAGCTGAAACCGAGTGAGATAGCGACAGCAAGAGAAATAGACAAAGGAGGAAATGTAAAAAACTGTTGGAGTTTTAAATGGATGGAAGAAAAAGTTACCCTTTCTGGTGACATTGAGGTGAAAGTTGGCGACACAATCGCCAAAGTGCACTGGGAAAGCAGTTTGCAGTTTGTGCAAGGATGAAGTGATAAACTACGCCAACAACGGTAAAAAAAGCTTTGTACAACACCTGACATCCAAAAGTCACGTTGTGAAGGTGGCTGCACAACGATCTATACAACGATGTGAGCTTATCACAATACAAAGTTTACATAACAGTGTGATAAATAAAATATACATACTACCTGTCTATTTATTTATGTATTTATTTAGTATTTTTTTTAGTAAAGGTACATTTTATGGTAAGGAAACTTAAGAGCCTCAAATACAAACCATGAATTTCAACAAAAATAATCTGGTGTTTGCTCATCAAAAATGTTGTTCTGGACTTGCCACTGCTGTCAGGAGAGTGACTTTTTTAGTCAAAATTGTGAAAACTCTTCAGCTAATTTTTCCCGTAAACTTCACAATTTCAGGATCTCATGCCTGAAGAATACAGATTTTTTTGTAACAATGTACAAATGCGAATGTCTGAAGATTTTTTTTTATGGGAATTTTGAAAACCTAAATAGTAGATTCCCTGAGTGGTCCAAGGACAGAGATGATGAAACAGCATGTTGTTTGTCACTTACCTTGGTTTTTGTGTGTGTGTTTGTGGTTGTTTTTTTGTTGTTGCATGGATCAAAAATAGTTTGGGGTCAGCAGAAAATAAAACGGTCTGTTAGGTTACCATAATGACAAGGTTAGTTTTCCTGCAACAAACTGCGTGCTTGACAATTTCCTGGACATGTATAGTACAGTTTGAATAATAATTATACAAAAAAATTGATGTGATATAAAAATTTTGTTAGATGAATGTACTGTATACATA
>JAWQFJ010012489.1:30000-47642 GCA_034096865.1 Theodoxus fluviatilis | reverse complement strand
GTCTAGGGTGATGGGCAGGAGTTGTGAGAGGGACTCTTGAGTGGGAATATTTGGCAGAGCGTGGGAAAGCATTGGTGGCTCTTCCAGGAACTGACTGTTGAAAGCTGTCTTCTTTGGCATTTGATGCCTGGAATACCTCCCCATTGTACCACTGAAGACTTTCGTCCTTTTCAGGACCACAGACAGAATGAGGTAGACGAGTGGTTCATTTCTTACCAACTTCTTGGAAAGCGACATTGAATTAGAATGGGATTTTGTGGTAACCTGATACATAGCCACAGCTGTATGTTGTTTGCTGCAGCAGATTTCTATGCAGGACAACTACTAAGTGAGAATTTCACATAGCCAGGTCATCAATGTTTGCTCAGGTTATATACCCAGATTACAATAATTTGTTAATTTACTCTATTGTTAAAAAGTAATTTAATGACTGAGGCATTACACAAATTTACATAATACTCTCCTAACTAAAAAAATTTAAATACTGATGTCACCATCTGTACATTCTAACACTTAGTAGCAGGAATGTGAATTTGTGTGACTGTAGTTGGAGCAAGCAGAATGATGAGTTCGTAATTTACGTACAGTTCTCTTGCGTACAGATAAAGGGTTGCGTTGTCTGCTTTGCTTCTTTATGTGTATATTAAAGAACTATAATGTTGGCGTTGCACTGGCTTACTTCCGGTTGTGTAGGGGAAGTAACACTTCTTGGTAAATGGAGGTAGCATCAATGGAGTTGCTGCCCTTAAATATGGGTTTATCTGATCTCATCCTGAATTCCACTCTTGTAGTCTTGACGCCGAGACAGCAACATTTAATGAACATGTATACTACCTAGAGTTCTGAACAGAAGGATTGCTGTCACAACTAGATGGAGCTGTTTTTTTATATAGCAAAATGTCAGGTGGTGTGCGATAAAAATCATGTTTGTACATTATGGATGCACTGATTGGATCTGGTCAAAGGGAAGCAACTCCTTTGTTATGCATGTTTCCCCTCCTCAAAATACTTATCTCCCTTACTGTTTAACTCAACAGTGAATAACACTGCTTCTTTAACTCTTCCTTTACCAGGTTTATACAGAACACAACACAATTATTTTCTGCAGAGAAACACACACCCAGTAGTGCTCTTTTGAGAGTGTATTGTGCTTCTAGAGAAGATACTACATGCATCATGTGGCATATCATTTTGAAGGAAAATGAATGCCCTACAAGACTAAAACAAAAAAACGTTAGTTGCCTTTAGCAAGACTGAGAAAGCATGCTTGAAATTGCACACTTGTTTCAAAAACCAAGAAATAGGAGCATGCTGAATTTGAGCTTACCGAGCAATATCTTGGTAATGATCCCACTGATCCTTTCAAGAATTTCACCACACAATAATCATCCATTGGAAAATGTCCAGTCAAAATTTAAAATAAATATCTTTAACAGTTTTCTAGCACTGACATACAGAAGAGACGAACCGTCCATCACAATGACAGTCACTTCCTTCAGACATCTCGATCAAATCAATCACAATCAGTCCACGTTACACGTTCATCTAACGTTGTGAGAGACCTCTCTACTGCTGTAAAACCACATTAGGTCCAATAGGGAACACTATAAAGTGTGGATTATACAAAGAAATGAAGCAAAAAAGCTTTAGCGCAGAGCGATGCAGAACTTCCGGGATTTTCTCAGACATTTCGATCAAAACAATCACAATCGGTCCACAAAAGTCGCATTAAACCTCACGCTCTGCGTTAGACGTTCATCTAACGTTGTGGGAGAGCTCTCTACTGCTCTAAAACCACATTGGGTCCGATAGGGAACACTAGAAAGTGTGGATTATACAAAGAATACACAACGAAACGAAGCGAAGTAGCTTTGGCGCAGCGTGCGGCGGGTGGGAGGCAACTGAATGTGCTTTGGCGCACAGTGCGGCGAATGGGACGAGAAGAGTTAATGATTTGCAATTGTTCTTGGATGCCACCTTATTGAAATATGAGGCTTTTTCTTGTGATTCATGTTTGAAAAGAAAGAAATTATGAAAATGCTCAGTAAATCAGGGTCTTCTATCCTGTTTACCAAATGTAACTTGGTTTCTGCTGCAGCTTCACGTTTGGGGAGGAGGCCAAAGCGGCTGAAAGAGTCAGGTGGAGAGAGCAGCAATTCTCATTGCTCCAACCTCCCCATCGCACCGTACCCATCCCAGGCGGAGCTCTACAGGATGCGGATGGCAGAGCTGCAGAAGCTACTTCAGGCCAACGGCACTTTCAAGTCTGAGCTGATGCAGGCCTTCCTCTCCGCCGCCCAGGCCAGCTTCAGAGAGCACGCCAAGCACTCTGGCGCTGCTCCTGGCCAGCACCAACAAGGCCCAGGTGGCCAGGGCAGCTATGGGGATCCCATGGGCACCAATGGCAACCAAAGCATGTCTATGGACTTCCTGGGGCAGAACCAGGGTCAGTATGGGGGCAACATGCACCCAGCTGAGTCGGGTTATTCCAGCCTATCCTCGCCGCCTGACACCAAGATGCAGACATCCCTGCTGGATCCCCTGGCTGCACTCGTGGATACGCCCACCTCCTTCTTGGATGGCACTGACTCGCTGTATGGAAACCTTCCTAGCAGCCTGAATGGGTCTGGATCCAGTCTGGCCTCTCCCACCTCCACCACTAGCTTTGGCAGCAGTGGCCTGTACACCCCAGACCCCTTCAGCAATGTCAAGGTGAGAGAGAGAGAGAGAGAGAGAGAGAGAGAGAGAGAGAGAGAGAGAGAGAGAGAGAGAGAGAGAGAGAGAGAGAGAGCACTTGCATGGATGTTAAATGTGAAGGACCTTGACACTCCTGTACAGATGAGTTCATGATGCAGTGCTTGCTGCTGTGCTGTCCTAGTCCCAACAGTGGTGTGCTGTGCTACTTTAAGGATGCGGTCCCAATAATAGTGCTGTGCTCTTCAACTCAAGGGACACAGTCCCAGTATTTTGCTGTGCTGTGCTTATGTTAAGTGTGGTCCCAATACAGTGCTATGCTGTACTGTTCTACTACAAGGACTAAATCCCAAAACAGTGCTGTGATGCACTGCTGTGAAGGCATAAGACAATCTCATGACAATGCTGTGCTGGACAATACAGTGCTACATTATAGCACTGCAGGGATATATTCCATAACTTCCTGAATAGCATTGAACTAGACTAATGTAGGGATGTAGTGCTTATGAAGTATCTTGACCAGGTCTTCAACAGAGCTCCTCTCTAGTCTCAGGAGTACCAGTAACTTCAAGAATGAGTTTTGTATTAGATTTTCTTGAGGATGTCATCTCTACTCTGAGACGGACAGATGGACAGACAGACAGAGTCAGAAACAAAGTATGTGTTGTTTGTATCATCACCCTTCATAACAGACAATCAAAACCCCTATCTATGTAGTTCTGGGCAGCGGTTGAGTTATGTAGCCTCTTTGAAGACTGAGGATTGAGCAAATTTTGCTGCAACTTCATAAACAAAACATGGGTATGGAAGCAGTCTTGCACCATCCCTTTAGATCTGAAATCCACACACTAAATCTGCAATTGCTCTTGTTCTGCATCACCATGCCATCTACTCTAAAATACTGTGCAGGTGCCCCCTATGGGTTTGAGGTGAGGTTAGACATATCCTATCCCCCAGCATGGGAAACTGGGACTTGACTCACTTTTGTTCTTACCAGATCCAGTGATTTTTCTTTGCCAATTGCCTTACATGCCTGATGAAAGCTGACAGGCCATAGTCATTCATTCTTTCATTCATTACTGTGCAGGTGAAGATGGAGCCAGGACTGGAGAACACGGCGCAGTGCACTTTTGCCAGTACCTCCATCACCAGTAGCACTGCCACCCTTAGCAGCTCTGTTGTCCCCACTAACACTGGTGCTTCCACCACCAGTAGCAGTGCTCCCCCACCATCCACCAGCAGCGCTTCCAGCTCCAGACCAGCATCGCAGGCACCCAGCAGTGTCACCCCTGACTCAAGCCAAGAGTTTGTGGATGTGCGGCGGATACTTGAGGAGGTGAAGAGCCCCATGTCAGACACACGCCGTCAGCTCATCGACCAGGTGACGACAGCCGTGGTTGAGGCCCACCTGACCACCTGCATCAACACCTATGACTGCCTGGAGAAGCTCCAAGATGATAGGGTGGATGCAGACAAGGTCCTTGCGGTGAGTGGAGACTCGCTCTGGAGACAGATGTTAACTGATGTTGCATTGTTTGAATGCTTGATTAATCTTTAATGATGTGACCCTGTCCTGATGCCCTCTGGTAGTCTCTGGCTGCTTGGGGCTGCCCTTGGCTGGGCTACTGGAGCTGGCCCCCAAAGCCCAGCAGCCAGGGGTTCCAGTGGTTAAAGGGGGGCTGGACCAGCGCTGTGGCTGTGTGTTGCCTTGCATTCTCTCTAGAGCACACTGTGGTGTAGAAGCACACTCCTTCATCAACCCTGCCCTTCTGAAGACAGTTGTAAAGAAATGGACAGCAGACCGCTGATACTATGCTCAATGGCCATGGACCTTTAAAACTTCCACATCGGCTCCTTGGGAGAGCTAATATGTTGAAGTTGGTTTGCCTCATCTTCCATGGAAGGGGAAGGCATTTCTGCAGCAGAGTTGAAAGCGTGGTCTTACTGAGAATCAGAAACAAGACCCATCGCTGTGACCACACACCACATGATGAGGTGGATGAGCACTTTGGGAAGGGAAATTCTAAGTAATGCATATGGACATGAGACATTTACCTTTCCAATGATGTCAAAAGCTTGAAAATAGGAAAACTAATGAGAATGTTGTGAGCTACTGAAGACTGATACACGCTGGTATGTCATTTCTAGAAAATGAGTTTTTGCAATGTGCTGTCACTATGGTGGCTATTTTGAATGTTGTACATGGGCTTGGCCAGCTGGTCAGCTGTCAATAAAAAATTCTGTAAAACATATTGTGCTTTTAGTTGGATGTAGGTTCCAAAATTTGTCAAAGTGTTTTTACTGACCTACCTAACCTCTCTCACACAAGGCGATTTGACCGATAAGTATAAATAAGGCCAGATAACACCCATCACATTTTGTGGTGAAAGGTGACATTTGTTTCTTGTGCGTGCATAGTTAGAGGCCCATCAGGTTTGTTCTTCAAAAGAAACATAATTCAGACATGCAGCATCTCTCTTATCCACAGGACAAGACCACTGAAGAGAAGGCAGGGATCATGTGGCAGTTATTCCTGTCCTGCATGTGTCCAGAGATTACCATGGTGGTCACCTTCTGCAAGCGGCTGCCTGGTAAATGCCCATCTTCTTGTCTTGTCCATGGGAAAGTTTGCATGCATCAAGTGTGATCATTTGGACTACCCTTGATAAATTCACAGCTAAGGGGTGTGTGTGTGGGTGTGGGTGCATGTGCACATGGGCGCATGTGCATATGTGTGTGTGTATGGGTGTGTGTGTGTGTATGGTTTGTGTGTGTGTGTGTATGGTTTGTGTGTGTGTTTGTGTGTGTGTATGGTTTGTGTGTGTGTTTGTGTGTGTGTGTGTGTGTGTGTGTGTGTGTGTGTGTGTGTGTGTGTGGTTTGTGTGTGTGTGGTTTGTGTGTGTGTGTGTTAAACATTCATCCTATCGTTACTTTTGGATGGGCAAAGAAAAATCTTATATGACTCATCCTGAACTGGGTTGTCTGTGTGAGTTTGTGTGTGTGTGTGTGTGTGTGTGCGTGCGTTATTTTATATATATTGATGGTGTGTGTGTGTGTGTGTGTGCGTGCGTGCGTGCGTTATTTTATATATATTGATGGTGTGTGTGTGTGTGTGTATGTGTGTGTGTATGTGCATATGATTGCCTGTATGTGTGGTTGTTGTGTTATTTTATATATATTGATGGTGTGTGTGTGTGTATATGTGCATATGCTTGCCTGTATGTGTGGTTGTTGTGTTATTTTATATTTATTGATGGTGTGTGTGTGTGTGTGTTTTTGTTATTTCTGTGTGCGAGTGTGTGTAAGTGCACACTCATGCACGTGAGTGCAGAAATGTGTGCATGAGAGTAAGCGTGTGTGACAGCTGAGAGATGGACCATGACAACATTGCAGTTGGTCAGCTGGAGTGCTGAGCAAAAGGTGCTCTCTGTACAGGGTTCTCGGACCTTGACCAGGAGGACCAGATTCGGCTGATCAAGCAGGGGTCGTTCGAGGTGTTGTTGGCTCGCTACTGCATGCTGGTGGATGCTGTCACGGAGACCATGATGGACCCAGCCCACAAGTACAGGTTCAACAGGTGCGTGCTGCTGGCTTTCTCCCTTCTTCAGGAGTAAAATGTGGTAACTGTGAGGGCAGTGGTGGCACACTGTAATGCCATGAATCCTTGGATGTGGCCATGAACCAGAAGCAGGTTGGAATATTTCCCAGGAAGCAGAGTTGGTGCTGGTGCCTGACTGTGTGTGTCTAACCTGCCTGTCTACATGTTTGTAGTCGGGCGCCAATAAAGGATAGATCATGCAGCCCTATGTTCAGGGAGTAAATAAAGGATAGATCATGCAGCCCTATGTTCAGGGAGTAAATAAAGGATAGATCATGCAGCCCTATGTTCAGGGAGTAAATAAAGGATAGATCATGCAGCCCTATGTTCAGGGAGTAAATAAAGGATAGATCATGCAGCCCTATGTTCAGGGAGTAAATAAAGGATAGATCATGCAGCCCTATGTTCAGGGAGTAAATAAAGGATAGATCATGCAGCCCTATGTTCAGGGAGTAAATAAAGGATAGATCATGCAGCCCTATGTTCAGGGAGTAAATAAAGGATAGATCATGCAGCCCTATGTTCAGGGAGTAAATAAAGGATAGATCATGCAGCCCTATGTTCAGGGAGTAAATAAAGGATAGATCATGCAGCCCTATGTTCAGGGAGTAAATAAAGGATAGATCATGCAGCCCTATGTTCAGGGAGTAAATAAAGGATAGATCATGCAGCCCTATGTTCAGGGAGTAAATAAAGGATAGATCATGCAGCCCTATGTTCAGGGAGTAAATAAAGGATAGATCATGCAGCCCTATGTTCAGGGAGTAAATAAAGGATAGATCATGCAGCCCTATGTTCAGGGAGTAAATAAAGGATAGATCATGCAGCCCTATGTTCAGGGAGTAAATAAAGGATAGATCATGCAGCCCTATGTTCAGGGAGTAAATAAAGGATAGATCATGCAGCCCTATGTTCAGGGAGTAAATAAAGGATAGATCATGCAGCCCTATGTTCAGGGAGTAAATAAAGGATAGATCATGCAGCCCTATGTTCAGGGAGTAAATAAAGGATAGATCATGCAGCCCTATGTTCAGGGAGTAAATAAAGGATAGATCATGCAGCCCTATGTTCAGGGAGTAAATAAAGGATAGATCATGCAGCCCTATGTTCAGGGAGTAAATAAAGGATAGATCATGCAGCCCTATGTTCAGGGAGTAAATAAAGGATAGATCATGCAGCCCTATGTTCAGGGAGTAAAATGTAGAGCGGTTTGAGACCGAGACATGGGTGATCAGTTGCAAAGTAGATGCACACCTTTACATGGTGTTGAAAGGGGATGAGGATGAAAGGAAAAGTAGATGCACACCTTTACATGGTGTTGAAAGGGGATGAGGATGAAAGGAAAAGTAGATGCACACCTTTACATGGTGTTGAAAGGGGATGAGGATGAAAGGAAAAGTAGATGCACACCTTTACATGGTGTTGAAAGGGGATGAGGATGAAAGGAAAAGTAGATGCACACCTTTACATGGTGTTGAAAGGGGATGAGGATGAAAGGAAAAGTAGATGCACACCTTTACATGGTGTTGAAAGGGGATGAGGATGAAAGGAAAAGTAGATGCACACCTTTACATGGTGTTGAAAGGGGATGAGGATGAAAGGAAAAGTAGATGCACACCTTTACATGGTGTTGAAAGGGGATGAGGATGAAAGGAAAAGTAGATGCACACCTTTACATGGTGTTGAAAGGGGATGAGGATGAAAGGAAAAGTAGATGCACACCTTTACATGGTGTTGAAAGGGGATGAGGATGAAAGGAAAAGTAGATGCACACCTTTACATGGTGTTGAAAGGGGATGAGGATGAAAGGAAAAGTAGATGCACACCTTTACATGGTGTTGAAAGGGGATGAGGATGAAAGGAAAAGTAGATGCACACCTTTACATGGTGTTGAAAGGGGATGAGGATGAAAGGAAAAGTAGATGCACACCTTTACATGGTGTTGAAAGGGGATGAGGATGAAAGGAAAAGTAGATGCACACCTTTACATGGTGTTGAAAGGGGATGAGGATGAAAGGAAAAGTAGATGCACACCTTTACATGGTGTTGAAAGGGGATGAGGATGAAAGGAAAAGTAGATGCACACCTTTACATGGTGTTGAAAGGGGATGAGGATGAAAGGAAAAGTAGATGCACACCTTTACATGGTGTTGAAAGGGGATGAGGATGAAAGGAAAAGTAGATGCACACCTTTACATGGTGTTGAAAGGGGATGAGGATGAAAGGAAAAGTAGATGCACACCTTTACATGGTGTTGAAAGGGGATGAGGATGAAAGGAAAAGTAGATGCACACCTTTACATGGTGTTGAAAGGGGATGAGGATGAAAGGAAAAGTAGATGCACACCTTTACATGGTGTTGAAAGGGGATGAGGATGAAAGGAAAAGTAGATGCACACCTTTACATGGTGTTGAAAGGGGATGAGGATGAAAGGAAAAGTAGATGCACACCTTTACATGGTGTTGAAAGGGGATGAGGATGAAAGGAAAAGTAGATGCACACCTTTACATGGTGTTGAAAGGGGATGAGGATGAAAGGAAAAGTAGATGCACACCTTTACATGGTGTTGAAAGGGGATGAGGATGAAAGGAAAAGTAGATGCACACCTTTACATGGTGTTGAAAGGGGATGAGGATGAAAGGAAAAGTAGATGCACACCTTTACATGGTGTTGAAAGGGGATGAGGATGAAAGGAAAAGTAGATGCACACCTTTACATGGTGTTGAAAGGGGATGAGGATGAAAGGAAAAGTAGATGCACACCTTTACATGGTGTTGAAAGGGGATGAGGATGAAAGGAAAAGTAGATGCACACCTTTACATGGTGTTGAAAGGGGATGAGGATGAAAGGAAAAGTAGATGCACACCTTTACATGGTGTTGAAAGGGGATGAGGATGAAAGGAAAAGTAGATGCACACCTTTACATGGTGTTGAAAGGGGATGAGGATGAAAGGAAAAGTAGATGCACACCTTTACATGGTGTTGAAAGGGGATGAGGATGAAAGGAAAAGTAGATGCACACCTTTACATGGTGTTGAAAGGGGATGAGGATGAAAGGAAAAGTAGATGCACACCTTTACATGGTGTTGAAAGGGGATGAGGATGAAAGGATGCTGGGTTTGCAACACTTCCACTGCGCCCACTTGTCCATTCGTACCCAAGGCCAGATTAGAAGTATGTAGTAGTAGTAGTAGCAAACGCAATAGTGTCCCTTCAGATGAAAGCTACTCGCAATTCTTGACATGGCTGTTGCATGGTCTCAAGAGTTGGATGGTTGTTGGTGTTGGAATGTGTTGCATTTGTTGCTGTGGTGACCAGTTCCTGTGCTTGTTTTTGGCAGCCCCCTGTGGGTGGGGGGTCAGCACATTCCCGTGTTTTTGGCAGCCCCCTGTGGGTGGGGGGTCAGCACATTCCCGTGTTTTTGGCAGCCCCCTGTGGGTGGGGGGTCAGCACATTCCCGTGTTTTTGGCAGCCCCCTGTGGGTGGGGGGTCAGCACATTCCCGTGTTTTTGGCAGCCCCCTGTGGGTGGGGGGTCAGCACATTCCCGTGTTTTTGGCAGCCCCCTGTGGGTGGGGGGTCAGCACATTCCCATTGCATCTCCCTATGTGATTTGTTGAAGGTGCATGAGGCCAAAAGAAAAAATAGGTGTGGTTATGGTAACCTGAACGACCTTTTTTTTTTTGGCTGACAACGTTTTGGGGGTGGGGTGTGTGGGGGTGTGTGTGTGTGTGTGTGTGTTTTGGATGATAAACAATGAGCTGTGAGCTGTCCCATCTTCCCTGCCCTGTGCACCCTCGGGGATTCCACTATTTACATTTGAAAGTGCGTTTTCAGCAAATGAGTAACTTGATGTATGTTCAGTCTGGCCTCTTCTATAAAAACATAAATAAAATAAAAAGTTCAGGCCAACCCACCGATCCTGTCTTGTTTTTGTCGTGCTATAGTAACCATAACTTTTTGGGCAGTCATAACATGGAAGATTGTGATTAGGTTTACTCCAGCTCTTATGATTTTGTAGTTGGTGGCCTTGCATAGCCTTCAAAGGTTTATAGACCGACCATCAAACCTAATTCATCAACTCATTTATTCATTTGTTCATTGCTTTTTACAGGGATGTGGTGCTAGCCATGCCCATGGGGACATTCTTCAGACAGTTCTACAACATTGCCTCCTGCTTCAACCCTCTCCAGCTGCTTGATGGGGAGATCGGTCTTTTCACAGCCATCCTCATCGTCTGCCCAGGTCTGTGTCTAAAGCGTGCCCTCTGCTGCAGTTGTTGCTCTTGCTTTAGCAGTGCAGCCTCTTCCCTGTCAGACAAGGAGAAAAACATGAAGGAAAAGTTGTGGTTATGATAACAAGACCAACCCTATTTTTGTCTTCTGACCCAAAACTTATTTTTTAAAGTAAAAAAAAGGAAAAAAGAAATGGACACAAAACAACTGTGTGCTATCCCAACTTCCCTGCTTCAAGTGCATTGAAGGAAATCCACTAAGTAAAGAAACATTTTCAGTAAAAAAAAGTTGGGCCATGTTCAATCTGGCCTCTTCTAAAAAGAAAAAGAAAATAAAAATTCAGGCTGACCTACTGACCCTATTTTTTTGGTAATGTTACTTTAACCACAATTATTTTTTCTATTTGGCCTACTGCCTTTTACTGCATAGCTTGTGCCAGAATTTCTATTTGGCCTACTGCCTTTTACTGCATAGCTTGTGCCAGAATTAAGTCATATTTTATATTTGACAGTAGCTATGATTTAAGATGTTTTGCTCTCAAGACAAATTAACTACATTAAAACAGTGGCTTGAATCGTGTTTGGTATGCCTTATTGATATCTTCGTTGAACATTAAAATGGTTCAGGTCCTTTTGTCTCTCACAATGACCTTTTAAATTTAAAAAAGAAAAGTATGAGTTTTTAGTTGATTTTTTAAAAGTTGATTTATCCTGAATTACAAACTAAAATGGCAGAGAAACCATGCTACTACCTGAATTGACTAAAAGAAAAAAAGAAAGGGAAAAAAACTCTAGAAGTAGAAGATGTAATTCAGCATGGCCACATTTTGACCAGAGGTTATGGATATCCGTGTCCTACAATAGTACGATATATTCTGCAAATCCCCCCAGACATGAACATTGATTTCAATTGTTCAACCTGCCTAGTTGATGCCATAATCAGTGGTTATAAATTCGATTTTTCTTTTGCTTTTTCAATCAATAATTAGTATTAATGGCCTCTGAGCAGTTTGTACGAGAAGGGAGGTAACTTTTTGACCAGCAAATAAATTCGGAGTAGTTTCCCTTGCAATTGACAAAGGTCAGATGACAAAATCAGGATGAACTGTACACCCCCGTAGGCTCACAAGCGTAATCGCACATCCCTTCTATTCCATAAAGAGCATGAGCGTGAAGACCCAATGCTGTTACCTGTGTGAACAGGCCTAGAGGCTTAAACCTGCAATTCACTTAGGCATGAGAAGACAAGCTGTTCCTGGGGGAACAATGCTATGGGGCTTAAACCTGCATTCGCACAAGGCATGAATGAGCACAATCTGTTCCTGTGGAACATGCTTGGGCTTAAAACTTAAAAAAAAAAGAAAAACTTGCAGTCACCAGAGGCATGATGAGAACATATCTGGTTCCTGTGGCCACATGGCTTGAGGCTTAAACCTGCGTTCACATATAGAGCATGAATGAAGACAATCTGTTCCTGTGGACATGCTTGGGCTTATTAACCTGCATTCACATAGGCATGATGCGACAATCTGTTCACCTGTGGGACATGCGTGGGCTAAACTGCATTTCAACTATAGATATGAGAGACAATCTGTTCCTGCGGACTGCGTGCGCCTTGAAACCTGCATTCACATAGGCCATGATGAGACAATCTGCTCCTGTGGACATGCTTGGGCTTAAACTTGCATTCACATAGACATGATGAGACAATCTGTTCCTGTGGACATGCTTGGGCTTAAACCTGCATTCACATAGGCATGATGAGACAATCTGTTCCTGTGGACATGCTTGGGCTTAAACTTGCATTCACATAGGCATGATGAGACAATCTGTTCCTGTGGACATGCTTGGGCTTAAACCTGTTTCCGTTTGATGCAGCATGCACATTCCATGAGGCATTTGGGTGAAAATCCTGTAATTGTGTATTTGTTTTGCAGAGAGAGAGAATCTGAAGAACAAAAAGGCACTTAGCAAAATTCAGACCTTGTTCATGCAAGCCCTCTACTTCCTGATCAAGAAGAATCACCCAGGTATGCTCAATGCAAATTTGTATATATACCTTTGCAGGTCTGACAATTTTTCATGTACTGAATGTCCGTTTGTTTGAAACCTGGACGTGTGTGTGTGTGTGTGTGTGTGTGTGTGTGTGTGTGTGTGTGTGTGTGTGTGTGTGTGTGTGTGTGTGTGTGCGCGCGGCAAGTGTGTGTGTGTTCATTTGGTTTGGGGGAATTTATTTGTTACTCTTTCTGTTGTGGAATTGTTGTTTTGACTGATATGAGTCATTGTTATAAATATCTTGGAGCACTGAACAATAATGTTGTTGTGGTCAGCTAACAGTAATGCAACATGATATAGAATTTGTTGCACCGGTTTCAATTCAATTACACATTACAGTTTACAACTTTCTGTTTTGTTTTTGTCTGCTTGCCAGGGGAGAAAGAAAGCCATTTCGATTGCATGTGAACCACTGAATTTGTCATCATCATACCACCACCACCATTGTCATCATTGTTGTAGTTAGTGTTAGTGTCCTCAGATCTGAAAATAATGAACACTTGTCACTTGCAGTAGTCATGTGCAAATTTCTTATTCAGTACACATTCAGTACACATTCATTACACATTCTTCTTATTTTGAAATCCTTTACCAAGCAGTTTTCAGCCTTAGCATTTCCAGGAATAAATATACATTAAAAAAAACACACAGATAATGTACACTTCCTCTTGTCGTATGTTGCAGACTATGATGAACACTTCATGCGGCTGCTAAACACCATCAAGGTCTTTCGCAACATAAACAACGAGCACTTCAAGGCACTGAATGACATCAAGATGACGAGGCCCAACAACTACACTCAGTTCCATGCCCTCCACCATGAGGTGTTTGACGGCAAGGTATGAGGGCCCTGCCAGACTTTTTGCTCTAGTGCACAGAGGAAAGTTTGGTAGTACAGTCCCCTCCCAGCTGCATTGGATTCTCCAAATGTGGCTAACACTGGCAGTTAGACAATGCTAGCACCTCTCAGGAGTGGAGTTCTCAGGATGATGCTTGCAAACAACAGTGATGGACAGAGGAATTGCCCCATTTTCACCCAGCCTACTGTGGTCCTAAGATTGCTGAGCACAGGAGACTTGGTGGGGAGCACAACAGAAAAATAAAAAGGAAGAAAAGTTTTGTGGTTCCTCAGATGGATGTGCTGCTTCTCATCCATGACCACATCTGCCTGCCTGTCTGTCTCAGCAAGTCGTCCTCCATTGCAGGACTGTCACAGCAGTTTGGTGTGAATGACTGTCAACCATCGCCTCTACTCCTAATTGCAGAAACAGTTTACCATCCTGCTAGTGTGGCATTGCAGAGCTGGGCAGGTTTCAACAGCCTTGCTTGCCTAGCAAGGCCTGCTCACACTCAGCAGCAACCAGTGGATTCGCTGTTCCAATGCTGTCCCCACCTCAAGGACATTATTCCTTCTGGAGCATAAGACTACCTGCACTGGGATGTTTATGGAACCCTGTGGACCTCGTTTTGCTTGCAGATGACTCTGCCACGCGCAGGACCTGAGTGAGACATTTTTCTGCGAGGACTTTTTGTGCTCTTCACAACCTGAAGTGCAGTACCCAGTGTTGACCTTGGACATTGATTGGGATTGCCTATGACTGTGTAGTGAGTACATGAGGTTGTCTGAGTGGTTTTGTGCCCGTAGAACACTTTGTACAGACTGTACAGAGCCTACGTAGAGTTAAGAGGACCTTGTACATAGACCTGCACAAGAAACACACTGTTGCCTGGCCAGTCTAGGCATGGACTCTGTTGTATTATTATGGTGAATATTTACGACATCATTGCTGTTTACTAGTTATTTAGTGCACAACCCCTAGTGCCTCTGGGAGACATTTACTGGAGCAGACAGAAAGTGAAGGAGATGCTGCGAACTGTACTGTTAGCTGAGAAGTGCCAAGAGTGAATGCGCCAAAAGGGTTTTGATGAGATGAAGTGCAGAGAGAGAGAGAGAGTGGTAAAGGAAATGGCGGCATTACATCTATTGGTTGTTGTTGATTCAGTTGTTTAATTGAAGTGCATACATTTTTTGTCTCTGTCGATGGGTGTGCACTTCTTTGTCTCCTAGATGCCCTTTGTCTTGATAAATGTCTTTCATATCCATCCATCTTGTTGAACAGTTATCAAGTGATTTATGCTTCTCACACTCATGCGCCATCGTTTAATTGTAACAATATTCTAATTGTAAAGTGTTTATTTCTATGGTGTGCTCTTGTTCTTGGAGTCAGGCAGTTGCTTTGTTTTTATTCTTTTTTTAACTAAAGGAAAAGATATGGTATTTAAGTTCTGGCGCCCAGTGCAGGCTGAAGAGAAGGGGACGGGAGGTGGTTTTGTGCCCTTACCATTGATGTACATAAAGCACTCGATACACGCCACACATCTGGTGTTCAAACTGTCAGCATAATCTGTTCTTAGTCCTTCTTCACATCAGAGTTCTTCAATTGATCATTTTTCCTCCTCTTCTCAGTGTCAACTTCCATGCTTGTATCCAACTCTTGCTGGTTAGTGTTGGAAATGTCATTGTGCCGACTGTAGGCTGGAAGAAGTGCTGACTTGTGTCCTACACAGCACCGAGGGATAGCTTTTCATAGTGCTGGCTTGATGTTACGGCATGAAGTAGCCAATTTTTAACCCCCAAAATGAAATGAAAACAAGAACATGATTGAAATAGGCTGTTTCCTTGCATGATCCTACAACATTTTATTTGTTGATGTAACATTGTTTCATATTGTGATATTGAGAGCAGCAGGGTGCCGAGTACATTATGTCCCATGCAGTGATTGCCCATTGTGTTAAAAAAAGAGGGCATCTGTTGTTGATGTTTCTGAGTTTTCTTGATTTTGAAACAAAAATCATTTTTAGTTGTCATTGTCTGACTGACTGGTTCATATTCTGTTGCCTTGACCGTTGGCTCTAAATGCTATGCTGATGCCTTTTTTGTGATGAACTAGTGTTCAGCTCACTGCTAGTGTAACTTTCCTGGGAATTAAAAACCTCATCACATCAGTGTGTGCTGTGTTTGGTTAGTGTGTGTGTGTTCCTGCAGTTCTAGCTCTGTGTGGATTAGGGGTAAGAAAAGTGTCTCCCTTCTAGATTGATAAAAAGCCTATGACTTGGGGACAGGAATAGTCACTTGCTCACACACCTACAACGAGTGACAGTGATGGTCATTACCCTGCACAGCCAACAAAAGCTGATAGTAAAACTTCAACTGTCCATCCATCCATCCATTCATCCATTCATCCATTCATCCATCCATTCATCCATCCATCCGTCCATCCATCCATCCATCCATGCCTCCTTGAATCTCTTCATGCACGCATTCCCTCTCTCTCTCTCTCTCTCTCTCTCTCTCTCTCTCTCTCTCTCTCTCTCTCTCTCTCTCTCTCCACATTACCTCTTGACTGCATTCTGGAGCTGCAACAAAACTATCCCCTATTTCTCCAGTGAAGTTTGGGCTAGAGGCAAAAATGTTCACATCCTGTAGATGCTGACGGAAATGCCAGTCTCAGCTGCCGAGATGAGAACCTCTCACCACAGGAAACCCAGGGCAGGACTCCCATGGATGAAACCCAGGGCAGGCAGGCCTCCCATGGATGCAAAGGTCGTCTGTGCCAGCATAATGGGTTCTCACCTCTGAACGTTTACAGCAGGGGCGTGTTGCCTACGCTAGGTACCCTCCTCGAGGGCAAGTTGTCAGCGAGGCAAGCCTCAAAAGACGTCTAAGAAACGGCCAGTCATCAATTGGCAAGGCAACAGTCTGAGAGAACATGGCAGCGTCCTGGCGAATGACTGACGATACAGACAGCATAGCAGATTTTTACTTGATAGAACTTACCATGGTGACATCTCCAATGACATGGTCTTAATTTCAACGAAAAGAAAGCAACTCGAGTTCAGTTGTAGACAATTTTTTCGAAAACGTTGTGCCTCGGTACGGTGCTTCGTGTATGCAAACGATGAAATTAATTTCAACAGTGTTTGTTCAGGAATAACCTATACACATACTTCTCAAAATATACAAATGAACACTCGAACAGCAAATACTTCCATGTACGTACACTTTAACATTCTCGGACAGTGAGGAGCAAATTACAGGCATTGCCGTCTATAAACGGCTACCCAATTGGCACGGTCTCCGCCATCTTGGTTCATCCGGACCTCTACAGCAAGACGCGGAGAGATACCTCCGGAGCAACCTCGGCCACCCTCCTTCGCAGCGAGTGCCTCCTTGCGAACGAGACGCCTAAGGCAACACCTCGCCCTCGAGATTTGTCTCGAGATTCCTTGCCTAAGAAACGCGCCCTTGCTGCTGTGCGAGCAGTATGTAAGGGAACGTTAACTGCGATGCATGAAAGGGTTCATGGGTAAGCCTGTGGCCAGGAAAATGTATTGCAGTGATTTGCTGGGGACTGCACCAGGGCGCTCAGAAATACATGCGATAAATGTAACATCCACACACATACAAAGCGCGCACATTCCCGGCAGTCTGTCAATTTTTTACTCGTTGAAACGCCGACGACGAGATCGCAGTGAAATTTACATACACAATGGAAACGGGGGCATTCTTTCATTTTGTCCTAATAACTGAGCTCTACAACTCGCCACTTTCACGTGAGTCTTTTGTTGTTAACAACAAACACATACCCGTACCTTCCATGATACAACCCATTTATTCTCTCTCTCTCTCTCTCTCTCTCTCTCTCTCTCTCTCTCTCTCTCTCTCTCTCTCTCTCTCTCTCTCTCTCTCTCTCTCCCTCCCTCCCTCCCTCCCTACTGGCTGTCAACCATAAACAACCGCGAACTCGTCCTAAGTAAATGCATCCTTACGCACAAAATTGCACATTTACGAGCACTGAAATATCTTACTGATCTTTTCAATCATCCCCAAACGAGCCAATCACTATCTCGCAACACCTTTATTCTACCACAACTTAGAGTAGACATCTTTACAGACAGTCTTACGTACTCGGATGCTATGGTGTGGAATACACTCCCATTGCACCTACGAAACAATACTTCTATGAAGTATTTTTAAACATTTATACGTGATTATCAATTAA
>JAWQFJ010012489.1:22500-25000 GCA_034096865.1 Theodoxus fluviatilis | reverse complement strand
CACGTACACACACACGTACACACACACACGTACACACACTCAAGTACACACACACGTACACACACACACACACACACACACACACACATACACGCTCACACATCCAGAGTGGATTTATTCTCCGGAGGCCGCATGCCAAAAGCTGTGCACAGGAAAAGTTGGACTTCTCGTGGTTTCCCCTGCAGACGAAACCTTTCCGCTGAGAGGGGCGTCAGATTTTGCAACGCTGCGCATAAAGCTAGGACTATTTTTGGCAATGTAGCGACCAAAATAATTTCCCGGCCAAAATAATTTCCGGAAGTCATCGCAGTGTTATCTGCTCGGCTCTCTCTTTATGCGATTTACCGCTCCTGCACCTGTTCTTCGCATGGAATATATCCCGACAAACGACGCATTAGTTGCTTTACGAGTTTTTGTGTTTTTGGTGCATTTGTGTCGTTTAACACATAATGTAGCGTTCAAAAAAGTTTTTTCCCGTGCAAAGCCGTCTCCCCTGCCGGAAATAATATGGGAGTCACCTCCCTGTAGTCTATTTTTAGTCTGGTTTTATAAAACGCGACCGTTGACTCACTTCGCACGCCCGGGGAGTTATGCTAAGATCTGGCCGCGTTAATTATTAATATATCTGTGTTTTGTGACAAACGTCTTGCTCGGTGGTACTGTACTCCATAGACGTTATTCACGCAGCGGCCATTTTGAAATCGAAAACGAGACAGGGTGGGTAAATTTAATGGCGGCCAGCGTCTATGGCGAAACCGAAGCATCATCACATAGACACTGCTGTGTTCCTTATTGCGAGAATGATGATCGGTATGGCGAGAACTCCAGACTGTCCTTTTTCAAATTCCCCACAGACAAGAAGCAGAAGAAACTATGGATCTGGAAGATTCGGCGTGATCCTGGCAAAAAAATCAAGGCAACAAGAGCTTCGATTTAGGTCTTGTAAAAGCAAAAAATAAAAAAATCATCTAGCCAGAACATTCAAGATCCTCATAAAAACACCATATTTGTCATATCTTTTCATCAACTCAACTACACTTCTTACGAAATAAAGCCATTTCTACAACTTGATATACGAATAAAAGCGACAAGGCTTCAGATAGTGCCTCACGAGGAGCGCACATGTTTGTGATGTAAAACGTGACCTTCATGACAGTATTACACCAAAGATCCTATGGTCTTTGATTACACTTCGAGTGATCTTATCTGATACCAGTTGATGTTTTACCCCTCTGCTAAGATTATAATACAACTCATTCGAGTTTTACATGAAACATTTAGTTATCTCGATCGTCTGCTGGCGTAGTGGCTACGGTTCGATCGTGTTCGTCTGCTTGGTTCGTAGTGTTGATCATTATGAATGGTGTTTTTTGAAATAAGGTCAGTAAGCCTATATATATGTTAATTTTTAACGCTAATATAACCCTGGGCTGTCTTAATTTATCAAAGCTGTATGTTGATTGCGTCGAAATACATTTTACAAATCCAAGCTTCGCGCACTTCTATTTATAGCTGACGCGCGGACCTCAGCGGCACCAGGATAGATTATAAATACATTGTTGTCCTCGAACCTGCCTGCTGTTGACATCGTGTACAATGCTAGTATTGTCTGATGCTATGAAATACGTTCACCAGTAAAAGATCCAACACATATATTCCCAAGGTTGTATTATAATCTTAGCAGAGGGGTAAAACATCAACTGGTATCGGATAAGATCACTCGTAGTGTAATACATGTACTGTAATGAAGGTCACGTTTTACATCACAAACATGTGCGCTTCTCGTGAGGCACTATCTGAAGCCTTGTCGCTTTTATTCGTATATATCAAGTTGTAGAAATGGCTTTATTTCGTAAGAAGTGTAGTTGAGTTGATGAAAAGATATGACAAATATGGTGTTTTTATGAGGATCTTGAATGTTCTGGTTAGATGATTTTTTTATTTTTTGCTTTTACAAGACCTAAATCGAAGCTCTTGTTGCCTTGATTTTTTTGCCAGGATCACGCCGAATCTTCCAGATCCATAGTTTCTTCTGCTTCTTGTCTGTGGGGAATTTGAAAAAGGACAGTCTGGAGTTCTCGCCATACCGATCATCGTTCTCGCAATAAGGAACACAGCATTGTCTATGAGCCTTCGGTTTCGCCATAGACGCTGGCCGCCATTAAATTTACCCACCCTGTCTCGTTTTCGATTTCAAAATGGCCGCTGTGTGAATAACGTCCATGCACCTTAACGGTCCGCGTGATTCGGGTGTAATCTTAAGCTAAACGACGTTCCGAATGTTTCCGACTTCGACCATTTCAGCAGCGCCAATAAACGTCCGGATCTTAGCATAACTCCCCGGGCGTGCGAAGTCAGTCAGGCGGAGTGGCGGGTGCCGTCTTTTTAGAGTTGAATTCTCAGCACGTCCCTCGCAGATAACTCTGCGATGACTTCCGGAAATTATTTTGGCCGGGAAATTATTTTGATCGCTACAGGCACACCTATCAAAAGGTGACTT
>JAWQFJ010012489.1:10000-15000 GCA_034096865.1 Theodoxus fluviatilis | reverse complement strand
TTTCCATTCGGCGTAGGGAATAAAATGCAAGAGGCAGCTATGCAGAAGGTTGATGATTCGAGGAAAACGCATTTTCTTTTGGTGCTTTCATTGTCTCGGTGAAGGACAAATTTAATGACCGGCTTCGCTTATGATTCAGACAGCCTCTTGTTGTTCTAAACTTGGACACTGTGTTGCTTAATTTGCTCTAAAACGAGAGGACGATCTTATGTACTTTGTAAGTGCATAGAATTATTCACTCGATATTTAAATTCATGCTCCCCTTCCCCCCACCCCCACCCCCCACCCCCCACCCTCTCTCTAATCTTGGGCATTTCAGTTCTTATCGGGCCGTGAGAGTCGCAGAGCGGCCTTCCCCATGGGTTGTTTATTAGACTTGGCATGTGACCGAGGACAGTTCCCTCCTGTTGTCCTGGCTCACCAAGTCTAAATTGTTAAGTATGAGAGACAATTTTGATGTTTTCTCTGAATAAAAATATATTATTTCAATGGTGCAATATTTATTCGATTGACTTTGTTGTGCCTATTGATGCAACACTTAGAATGAATAATTTATGTTAAGAATAAGGCAGCAATAAGCCTTTTTCGATCATTAGGAAAACACCCACCCAGTGACAGACTGTGGTCGCCAGAGCCGATCCCAAGCCTGGCTCCCCTGACGTCCGTGCATGTCTTTGATAAGGATCAAGGGACTGTTGACAGGTCGAGGGAGACGTACCCTATCCCATCTGGATTGAGAGACCACTGTCACCACGGTCTTGTGTTGGTCCAGACCATTCCATCCGGCCTCGGACCAGCAAGCAGCTCCTGTACCCATCGGTAAAAATAAAGTTGTAGAAAGCAACGACGATTTGCCTCATACCTGTGCCCTGCTACCATCAAGCCTTGTTCCACTCCACCACAATATTATGTCTCCATGGACACGACCGAAACATTCGTCTGTCTCTATTCTAACAACCGCAAACGGCTGTCTGACTACATTCTAACGCTGGCAACCATTCTCAAAATAGTCAGCAAAAATCGTTTTATTTTCCATCTAGCTGAAATGAAATGTTAACCAACATCACAACTTCAGGTCAGCGTGATTGCAATGCTTTTTTGTTTTTGTTTTTGTTCTTAATATTCCAATTCGAAGAAAGGAAGTCATGTCTGTTTACATTCTAACTACATCACCCGCATTCACGCGCTTAATAAACACAGGAATACGCGAATCTGCTTCAGGTGATATCTTTCTATGTATTCGTTGAAGTCATTATCACCGTAAACACACATGTTTCATTTCATAAATTTACATAAAAGAAACAATTATACACCAAGATCACTGGCATGGCCGGAGGCTGATAACCGTGAAACGTGCCGGCACTTGTCCACAAGTAGCGGTGAAATTGCTGCTCATGGGAAACTGCGTTTATGTCAGCTTCATCGTTGTGACTCATCCGTCCTGACAAAAGCGGATGACATTTTACGGGAGCCATAAAGAAAAGTGATTCCCCAAAAGCACTCAATGCAGAACTTAATCGTTCATGCAGAACCCTTCAAGTCTGCTGTTTACGAGATTTCTTACAGGTCTGCTGCACAACACACTCAAATCAGAACAACCTGAAGAGAATGGAACCGCCGAAATCTCCAATCAAGAGTGTTTTCAATTAGCCGAGTGATCAGTCCAACATTGGCTGACAGTGTTCAAATAGTTTTCTATGATATGGATGTTTATGAGTCTAAGTTTTCAGATGCTGTAGAAACGATCTGCTGAGATGAATTTTTTTTAAAGTTGATTTGTAAAAACGAAAGGTGAATGAAAAGAACCGAATGACATTTTGCAATGGTCGATACTACATGATAAACTTTAATTCACACTGTAAATTCATGCCTGCCATGGTAGGGGGCGGACACACACACACACACTCACAGACACACACACCAAGGTGGACCCAAATAACGCTACAAAGACTCCTTCAAAGCCAATCTCAACTGGTGTTTGATGAAACCAAAAGAGTTAGAGAAATGTGTCAGAAATCAAGAATGCTGGGGAGCCATGGTCCACCAAGCTGCCACCCACTTTGAGGAGACCAGACGTAAGAACATCACCGCAAGAGAGCAGCGCCATCGACCAACACCGGCAAAGACCGAGTCCCAGTGTCCCCACTGCTACAGACTCGGCGCCTCCAGACTGCGCCTCATGAGATCTCACAGATAAATTGCATTGCCTGAGCGCCTTGTTTGGACACGAAATGGGACAACAAACAAGCAAGCAAGTCTCTGAATCCAAGTTTAGGCTTTGATGGATTCATCTGTGCCTTTGACGCAATGTTTCAAAAGGAGAGACTACCACACTGATGGTAAATTTTTTTCTGAGAGGGGCAGGGGGAGGAGTATGGAGCTGACATTTTATTAAAAATTTTGTGAAGAAAAATTTAAGAGCGAAATATTTTTAAATTGCACATAACACGATGATACATTGCTAGTATTCATGTACACATGTGAATAGAAGTGATTGTTTATTCATGCTCCAATTTGCCTTCTATAAAAGTTACACTGAATCTGTAATTGTGTTGCCGAAAATTGAAAACATCTGTGTCCTTGGAAAGATAAGGGCAAAAGGGTTTATTGTTTCCTAGTAAGATGTCCACATGTCAATGCATTTTTTAAGAATATCATCCTCATCAACTTCCACAGATAGTGTTACAGAGTATTTATAAAGGCTGAAACACGAAATTACGACCAAGTTACAGATACAAATATCCATGAGTACTTAGATTTTTGGCAAGAGGACGTAAGGTTATGACTTCTTGTATTCCATGATGCAAACGCCACGGTCCTTTCTGTCAGTTTAACGTTGCAGCTAAGAGCGATCGCATCTTGTAGCATCATGCGCAGGGTACCACTGAATTTTCATTTCTGGTGTAGTACTTAACCAACAACTCGACAGCTAAACAAATAAGGGTTTTGCGAAATGACATCGGCACGATCGTGGTAAGCAGCCACACAAAATGTGATAACCCTCGTCCCCACACGTTTCGTTCGCAACCTAATTCTTTTCCATTCAAAAATGACACTTTCCAAAATGATGACAAAAGTACAAAAATCCGAATAAATGTGGAAAATGGCCTTCACAGTTAGGCCTGCGTAGTGTCGTTATCGTCTCCATGATTAGAGGAGCCGACCCAACACCCATGAAAAAATAAACCCTATCTAGGTGGCTATTTATAGCATGTACATGTAGGAACGGTAAAGATGTAGCAGCCTCCTTGCGGCGTAGCACAGCCCCAAAGAAGAACACGTGAACGTACCGGTGATCAGCTGTTTAAAGTATGTCAGTAGAATCCATACACTGAGCTCTATTATTAGCGTTACTGGGAAAAGCCACTCTATTCATAGGCACCCAGCCGGACTGGTCTACTCTTAATAAGGGCTGGGGGTGGGGTGGAGTTTGTGTGTGTGTGTGTGTGTGTGTGTGTGTGCGCGCGCGCGTGTGTGTGTGTGTGTGTGTGTGTGTGTGTGTGTGAGAGAGAGAGAGAGAGAGAGAGAGAGAGAGAGAGAGAGAGAGAGAGAGAGAGAGAGAGAGAGAGAGAGAGAGAGAGAGAGACCCATGTGCAAACCATGCGGAATTGTGCTGTGTCGAAAAACAAAACTCTTAGTGTTGTGGGATGAGACAGCATAATGACATAATTTTCTAGAAGAGGTATGTGTGCTGCAGTACGTTTGTCTATTATGTAACTGCAGTACGTTTGTCTATTATGTAACTGCAGTACGTTTGTCTATTATGTAACTGCAGTACGTTTGTCTATTATGTAACTGCAGTACGTTTGTCTATTATGTAACTGCAGTACGTTTGTCTATTATGTAACTGCAGTACGTTTGTCTATTATGTAACTGCAGTACGTTTGTCTATTATGTAACTGCAGTACGTTTGTCTATTATGTAACTGCAGTACGTTTGTCTATTATGTAACTGCAGTACGTTTGTCTATTATGTAACTGCAGTACGTTTGTCTATTATGTAACTGCAGTACGTTTGTCTATTATGTAACTGCAGTACGTTTGTCTATTATGTAACTGCAGTACGTTTGTCTATTATGTAACTGCAGTACGTTTGTCTATTATGTAACTGCAGTACGTTTGTCTATTATGTAACTGCAGAACGATCCTGCGGAAGCGTGCACCCCCCTGCTTTGACGCTGGACTCGGACACGAAGCTTGATCAGGCATACCTTATCTGAATTTCACATGGGGCGCGTTTCTTGGGCAAGGAGTCTCGAGAGAAACTCGAGGAGTAGGCGTTGTCTACGGCGTCTCGTTCACAAGGAGGCACTCGCTGCGAAGGAGGGTGGCCGAGGTGGCTCCGGAGGTACCTCGCCGCGTCTTGCTGCAGAAACCCGGATGAACCAAAATGGCGGAGACCGTGCCAATTGGATTGCCGCTCATAGAGGGCAGTGCCTGTAATGTGTTTCTCACTGTTCAAGAATGGAAAAGTGTACGTACACGGAAGTATCTATTGTTCTAGTGTTCATTTGTATATTTTGAGGAGTGTGCGTGTAGGGTATTTCTGGACAAACACTGTCGACATTTATTTTATCGTTTGCATACACGAAGCACCGCACATGTCCACTCTCTGAATGATGTCCTTTAAATTGAACGAAGTGTATCGAGGCACAACGATTTCGACAACATTGTCTACAACTGAACCCGGGTTGCTTTCCTTTCGTAGAGAGAGTTCCGTGACATGGTATGTTCTATCAGGTGAAAAACTGCTGTGATGTTTGTATCGTCAGTTATTTCCTCTATCGGCACTTACGAGTTTTTGTGTTTTTGGTGCATTTGTGTAGTTTAACACATAATATAGAGTTCAAAAAAGTTTTTCCCCGTGCAAAGCCGTCTCCGCTGCCGGAAATGATATGGGAGTCACCTCCCTGTAGTCTATTTGTAGTCTGGTTTTATAAAACGCGACCGCTGACTGACTTGGCACGCCCGGGGAGTTATGCTAAGATCCGGCCGCGTTAA
>JAWQFJ010012489.1:0-5000 GCA_034096865.1 Theodoxus fluviatilis | reverse complement strand
TGTATGTCTTGGTTTGATATCTGTAGTAAACGTCGGCATTTATACCCATGAGTGTAATGAAGTAGCAGACGACACACATTTTGGGATTCCCTTGACCTTACTCTATGACTGGTGATGTTTATCTCCCTTTTGTTATTAACGAATTTTCTACCCTAATGCTTTTATGAAGTTGTCTATTCGATCAAGAGGGATATAATTGAATGTGAAATCATTTTGGGGATTCATGTATCCTCTACTTTTAATGGTAACGTGCTTTTAAGTAATTAAACAAACCGACCAATCGAAACTCCTGAGCCCGCTACATCATAGCAGAGATGAAGCAGAGTGCAACGGAACGCAGGGGAATGCTTCTTCGCTTCTCGTAACGAGAAGCGGTGGAGCGCATGCGCAGCGCGGCCTCGCACACCAAGCAGCAAACACAAGAAACAGGTCTGTCTATATGTGGAAAGCTCTCGTATCTCTGGAAAACTGAACGGCACGAGTTGCTCCCTGGAGCTCTTGTCTGATTGCTTGTGTAGCGGCACCAGCAGTGCAGGTTTTGGGAACTTTCCCCCTGCCTCCCAAGTGTTGGGCGGCAGAGGCACAGAGGGACATGGAGTCAGTCGGTTCCCATTTCATCCATTTATTCAGTAGCTGCAAGAATGAGTCCGTACTCTATTCTGCTCTACTCTACTCTCTTCTAAGCACAAGCGGTCACCTCAATATATTCCATAAAACCGGAAAACGCCGGGATCCGGG
The DNA here is from genome assembly GCA_034096865.1 of Theodoxus fluviatilis. Lineage (NCBI taxonomy): Eukaryota > Metazoa > Mollusca > Gastropoda > Cycloneritida > Neritidae > Theodoxus > Theodoxus fluviatilis. The sequence goes on along the minus strand of JAWQFJ010012489.1, from coordinate 4,262 downwards.
GAGGGGTCAAGAGAAAGGCGTGGCATGGGACGGAGAGGGTGCGGGATGGGGGTGGTACCAGGAATGCGTGGGAAGAGGGGGGGGGGGGGCAGAGTGGGCATCTGCTGTCCAAGAACTTGGGAGGGGCCAGATGTCCAGAAGAAACAGAGTGGTGGCACGAAGACGTACAAGTGCAAGGAGGTGTAGGAAGGCAAGGCTGGCAAGAGAGGGTATGGCTTCAGTAGGCATTTGTGTCCAAGAGTCTGGTGCGGGAATGGAATTGGAGAGGATGTTTACAATGAAAGAAAAACAGTGCTGAGTGGGCAGCCGAACTGACCACATGGTGACAGACTGGAAAATAGGAGAGGCTCATGCACAGAAAGCAAAGTCAGCAAAGTTGTGTCACCCTGTTACATCTCCCCCTGATGTTTCCGTACAACGTCCTCGTTGTAAATTTTGATTAATGACCTATAAGTGTTGCTAGTGATTATGGAAGAACTTGTGATGCTTGTTCATTGCAGAGAAATTTGTAATGCCGTGCGCGCAATGCGGGGTGTTGTCGTGCTTAGCAACGCCACTTTGTGTTACTGTTTGTTTGTGTGCATCTAATTGAAGGGTTAATACCGCTTTTAGCTTGCACGGTTTGTGTGTCTAGCCATGTCGATGTCATACCTGTTGAAGGGTTAAAACCGCTTGAAGTTGTCTTGTCCAACATGCTTTGTTGTGTTGGTTATGCTGTGTTTTGTAATGTGAAATGTTTAATCCCGTTGCTATTAATCAACTAGTTGAACGGTTAAGCCCGCTTCTAGAAGATGTGAAGACATGTAAGCTCTTGCTTTTTTGTGTTGTGTTTTGGATTGTCTTCTAGTTGAATGGTTAAGACCCCTTCTAGACAGCAATAATTAATTTTAATCGTGTGATATTTCGTTGTACACAATGGTTGCATATATTACCTCCTAGTAATGCATGTACTCACTAAACTCAAGACTTTGTGTCCATTCTACATTTGTATTTTGTCTTATGATATATTTTGTATGTAGCGGCACCAGCATTTACATTGCTGGGGCTACGGTGCAGGTTGGGAACTTTTCCCCTGCCTCCCAAGTGTTGGGCGGCAGAGGCACAGAGGGACATGGAGTCAGTCAAGTTCCCGTTACATCCATTTATTTCTGAGTAGCAATAATGAGTCCGTACTCTATGCGGCTCTCAACACGAGTCTCTCAACACAAGTCTCTCAACACAAGTCTCTAAACATAAGTGGTCACCTCAATATATATGATCAAAACCGGAAAAGGCGTGGCATGGGATTGGTGAAGGTGTCGGCTGGGGCGGTACCAGGGATGCATAGGAAGAGGGGGAGGGGGGGGGGGGTGGGAGGGTCCGACTCACAAGACTGATCTCTTGGAGATTCTATCGCGCCAGCATCAGGTCTCCATGCTGATGACCAGCGGAGTGTCCGAGAGTGAGATAATTGGAAATGACAGTGGGAAGGGCGGCTGGCATGAACGGTATGGCTTCAGTGTCCCAGAGTCTGACGTGGGGATGGAATCAGAGATGGGGAGGTATACAAATGGAGAAAGCAGGGGAGTGGAGAGCGTGGGAACGGGCGAGAAATAGCTGAGTGGGCAAATGACCACTGGTGACAAACTGGAAGATAGGAGGGGTTCATGCAGAGAACGCAAAGTCAGCAAAGTAAAGTTTTGTCACTCTGTTACATCTCCCCATGGTGTTTCAGTACAACGTCCTCGTTGTAAATTTTGATTAATGACCTATAAGGAGTTTAACAATGAACAATTTCAATTAGTGCTAGAGGATTGAGGTGACCACTTGCATACAAAATATATCATGAGACAAAACACAAATGTAGAATGGACACAAAATCTTGAATCTAGTGAGTACATGCATTACTAGGATGAAATATATACAATCATGGTGTACAACGAAATCTCACACGATAATTTTTTTTTTTATTGCTGTCTAGAAGGGGTCTTAACCAGTCAACTAGAAGACAATCCAAAACACCACACAAAAACAAGCAAGAGTTCTCATTGTTTCACATCTTCTAGAAGCGGGCTTAACCGTTCAACTAGTTGATTGGTAACAACAGGATTAAACATTTCACATTACAAAACGCAGCATTACCAACACAACATCAGAGCATGTTGGACAAGACAACTTGAAGCGGTTTTAACCCTTCAACAAGTATGTCCTCCACATGGCTAGACACACAAACCGTGCAGGCTAAAAGCGGTCTTAACCCTTCAATTAGATGCACATAAACAAACAGTGACACAAAGTGGCGTTGCTAAGCACAACAACACCCCGCAATGAATAAACATCGCAAGTTCTTCCGTAATCACTAGCAGCACAGTGATACGTAATATTAAATGAAACTTTAGGCAAAAACCCACAGTCATGGGAAACTGTAACTTTCCCTAAACAGCAATCACACAAAGAGAGCACTATCTGCATCCTTACGATGAGATATTTCCTATCAGTTCCAAACCTATAGGCAATCCGCTCTTCCAGCTTACAATACCACAATTCACAAGAACGAGGGAAACTTTCCAGTACGTCTCGTTACACAGAGAGGACGCCATCAACAATGACATAACCATGAACAATCAAAGGGTTATATGGGATATAAAGGATATGTCATATCATTCCAATAAAATAAACCATTATTGTTTCATGCATTCTTGGATATCATATGATTATATGGAACTCTTATCGCATTCCTGTAATTCTCTTTACTACGTGTGGTTTTACTATACAAGGCTACGTATTGAGGTCATGCAAAAGAAAAAGGAACGGGTACATTACTTACAGTCAGAGGCACATCCAATACCTACACAAAGCAGTTCTACACATATGGTATTCCGTCACCAAAGTGGAATGACCGACAACCTGCGTTCGGTCTCAAAGAGCGTCGGGGCTCAGTCACTTCACATGGAGTATCGTCACTTTTCTTCAGAAGGTCACAGGGTGATCTGTTCATGTTTTGAGCATCTCTGCTCTCAGAATGTCAGGACGCAGCGAACTGGGTAGAACCAATTGCTCGAGGTGGCCTTGAGCTGGGTCGGCGACATGTCTGTAGAGGTGCCCGTCTCGGATCCGAAGTCTCGAAAATTGCCGAAGTAGGATCTTCGAGGAATGGTCCTGTGTAGACTCTGGCTTTTGCGGCCAAGATGACAGAAACTTCCCCATCACGAGATCCTGCTTCTGCAGATCCTGCAGCTCTTGCTGAGACAGTCGTTTTCCGGTAGTCACAACGACTTCTTCCTGCAAGAGTGGCACCTCTAAGAGCGCATCAGCATGAGGACTACTGGATTTGTCCCTGTGGTCCGGGGTTCGAATCTCCAGGTGGGCTGTCTGCCAACAACTTGTCCACGGAGAAGCTGAGAGACTTGGACAGGAGACGTTCAGCAGGACCCGTCAGTCCTGAAACAGGCGAGGAGTAGAGGGGCGTACAGGGGTAGGGCTGCAGACGCTCCCCGTGGAAGGAGTAGGCGGGCACCATCAAGGACGGGAAGCCGGCGCGCTTGAGTGCGGCAAGACGGGATCGTGACGCGAGCGAGGAGCGACGTCGCGACTTGCCTGTCGTGCCACCGATGAAGACGTCATCACTGCTAGGGTCCAGCATCCAGTGGTTGCCTTTGCCGGGGTCGTCATAGTGGCGTGGCACCTTGACGAAGCACTTGTTGAGCGAGAGGTTGTGGCGGATGGAGTTCTGCCAGCCCTGCTTGTTGTCTCTGTAGTAAGGAAAGTTCTTCATGATGAATTCGTAGATTTGGCTCAGCGTCAGTCGTTTCTCCGGGCTGCTGCGTATGGCCATCATGATGAGGGCGTTGTAAAAGAAGGGCGGCTTGTCAGACTTCTTGTCTCCCTCGCTCTTTTCGCTCTCGCCCTTATCGCCTCTCTGTCGTCGGCGTGGCGGCATTGTAGGGCAAGGTGATGGGCAAGCAGGGGTCGGCAGCGGCAGCAGTGTCAGTCCCTACCAGACGTTCATTAGTGGTGGGGATCGGTAGTGCTGGCTATCATCAGGGCTGGTGGTCTTCATGATCATCTCACTGACTCTCCCTCTCATGTACCCTGCTCTGCAGCGCCATTTGTAGCGGCACCAGCATTTACATTGCTGGGGCTACTATGCAGGCTGGGAACTTTTCCCCTGCCTCCGAGTGTTGGGCGGCAGAGGCACAGAGGGACATGGAGTCAGTCAAGTTCCCGTTACATCCATTTATTTCTGAGTAGCAATAATGAGTCCGTACTCTATGCGGCTCTCA
>JAWQFJ010012486.1:10000-44072 GCA_034096865.1 Theodoxus fluviatilis | reverse complement strand
GGTAGTGAACTACTAAAAGTGACCCTATCTCATGGTAGAAAGTGCCAATAAGCACAGTTGTGCTTCCTATGTCTTGAATTAACAGCTTTGTGTTGCATGACCTTGGATGACCTTGACGTGTATTTTGGTAGGAAAAATGTGTAAAGCAGTTCTTAGTGTATGATGTCATCGCTAGGTTTAGTTGTTTGACCTTGACCTTGAAGGTCAGCTGAAGGTCAAGGTCGTGTAAAAGTCAAGGTCAAGCATGTGAGTCGTATGGGCTTTGCTCTTCTTGTTACGCATTTAGAATCAATCTCTCTATTCAGCTCCGAACACACTGAGTGTGATATCAGATGTTCTTCTACATCAAGCGGATAGACGAGACAGAATGTTTACACTTTACTCTCTTTCAGAGTGCCCCGCCATCTTGACGGGTCGTGTCCTAGAGTGGCGCATGGAGGTAAGACGTTTATTCAACTTTCTTTATGACAGTGTAAAATATATTTAAAATATATTGAGGTGGTTCACCTGTTTAGACAGATTTAGAATCTTTATTGAGTTCTCAACTTGCTGGTGTCAATAACTCCTCGCCTACTCTGAACGGATGGCCGGGAAGACGTACACAATTTTGCATTAGTGAAGTCCGTTGCTTAATATGTGGCACACAATGGCCGAAAGACTATAAAACCTAGCTCTAAGTCAACTATGGACCCAAAACATGGCAGAAACTATCATTGCAAACACCGCAGTTGTTTTTATTGAGCCATAACATTGCAGAATAGGTGCTTTGAAGGTTTTGTTTGCTCCACTTACATTGACTCAATGCGCCCGATGTGCATTGCATACAGGACTTCGCTTTTATTTTACTACTTAGTTGCAGTCGAGACAAATGCTACGTTTCTGTTGCCACTCTAGATGGCAAATTGTCACTAATAAATGCTTATCAAGTTGTATTGCTGAAAACCTAACACCGCTCCTAAGTGCTGCTAGTGCTAATCGTCTTCTGTCAATGCCAAGTTTTGCAGAAAGTGGCAAAAACTAGCAAGTTCACGCACTTGTGTCTGTAAATGAAGGTCTAGACCGAAATGTCAAATAAACGTTGTGACCTGATCAGTGAATCCTAGCTCCTACTTTATTAGACCAGGTGCTTGGTTATTTTCTGCATCAGTGTCTGTCGACTTGTTGACTCACATGCGAAGCAAAAGTGAGTATGTACTCACCCGTTTCGTCCGTCCGGGCGTCCGAAAACTTTAACGTTGGAATTTTCTCGGAGACTATTAAGTCTATCAATACCAAATGTGGCATGATGGTGTATGATGACAAGGCCTCAAAAAACATACATAATGACTTGTCCTTGCTTCAAGGTCAAGGTCGCAGGGGCCGTAAATGTTGTCTAAAAAAACAGTCATTTTTCACATTTTCTCAATTTTCTCTGACGTTTTTGAGATTGGATACCTCACCTATATATGGTATATAGGGCAAAGTAAGCCCTATCTTTTGATACCAGTTTGGTTGACCTTGCTTCAAGGTCAAGGTCACAGAAGCTCTTCAAAGTGGGACTGTATACATATTTTGAAGTGACCTTGACCCTGAACTACGGAAGATCTGTTTCAAACATAATAATTATGTGGGGCACATGTTATACTTTCATCAAGAGACACATTTGGTCACATATCATCAAGGTCAAGGTCACTTTGACCCTTATGAAATGTGACCAAAATGGGGTAGTGAACCACTAAAAGTGACCATATCTCATGGTAGAAAGTGCCAATAAGCACCATTTTGCTTCCTATGTCTTGAATTAACAGCTTTGTGTTGCATGACCTTAGATGACCTTGAGTCAAGGTCACATGTATTTTGGTAGGAAAACTGTGTAAAGCATTTCTTAGTGCATGATGTCATTGGTAGGTTTAGTTGTTTGACATTGACCTTGAAGGTCACCTGAAGGTCAAGGTCATATAAAGGTCAAGGTCAAGCATGTGAATCGTATGGGCTTTGCCCTTCTTGTTTTAACCATTACGATGATTACACTGTGCTCTGATTCCGTCTATGTTCGGACTGTCGTTCTTGCCCTGGATTAAATTTTCCTGGTTCTATAGCCGCACTACATATGTATTCTCCATTCACAGGTGTACCTTTGAGCTTGCAAAACATCTTCAATTAGGCTGAGATATGTCGCTCGTGATTGTTGATAGTGTGGTATTGTTGTGCGAGAGGCATACATGAATATCAGTAGGGGCTCAGCTTATCGACTAACCGACCACAGACGTTAGTCACAAATGTTTTGTTTAAGATGATTGGATAACTAGTGACACATTGTTTAAACTTAACTGCCTATCTCCTATCGGTCGAGCTTATTTCTTGAGAGAAAAACTGTGTCCTAGGGAGTGTTGCAATGAAGTCAAAAGTGGCAAGTAGAGGTGTAACAGTAATTCAAGAAATAAGGAAATTTTGTTGCAAAAACACAACAAGCTTGTATGAGCTCTACTACACTAATTTGTGTTTTTCTGTAGCCTATACCTTATCAGAAGTACATTGATGGTTAAGTGGATCATGCTTCTATTTACTTTTTTTATTTCCTGCAGTAGTTCATTCATTTTTATACTTTTTTGTTTTTGTATTATGTGACCATATTTTGCTTACATATCCCATCGCATTCTATGTTTATGTATACAGTATTTTACGTTGTTTAAACTTGAGTTATCATTACATGTATTTACAGTTTCCCTATCTGCTGTAGCATATGGCCAAATTCCAGGACAGATCACTACATGCATGACTTGTTGTTGCTGCCCCTTTGGGAGGGATTAATTAATTAATTGCTATGTATTTAATCAATATGTACGAAACATTTACTTAAGATATTATTTTACTACTATCAACATTGCATTTTGCGGTACGTGGGACCATTGAGTGCTTGGGATTCAATTTTAACTAAAGTCTTGGTGAAATCTTGCAGCCTCCTCATGACTCCGGGAGTCCTGTGGTCCAGAAAAGGAACTGCTAGGAATGAGAAGCAGCCGTGAGGAAGATTTTCTGCATTTCCTGGCTTGCACCTACTGATAACTTGAATACTTTGTGGAGATGACTACGAAGTAATGTTGACACAACATGCCTTCAGCACTTTAAAGGTGTTCCATAGTACTACAGAATTTTTTAATTAAGTGCTATCTGGTTTACCCTTTCATCATTATAATGACATTTTTACACTACTTCAATAGCAAGAGAATCAAGAATAAATGTGTATGTGTGTGCATGCGTGCGTGCGTGGGTGCGTGCGTGCATGCGTGCGTGTGTGTGTGTGTGTGTGGTTGTGTTCTGATTCTCAATAAAATCAACAGACCACAATGCCTTAAGCGAACTTTGTGTTAAGAGAGCATAGAAACGCTGTAGTATGTAAGTTTATGTTAAATTGATATTTACACACGTGTTGCCAGATGCTTATAGTCCCTTGTTCAAATGTGCAGGTAGCATCGAGTCATCTTCTGCTTTGTGCCCAGTAGGTTTTCATGCTGCAAGTCTCAGTTTCTGTACATAATTTTATGGGACAATATGAAGTTGTTATCATCTATAAAATATATTCTGTTCAAGACTATTTAACAAACATACGGGAAAATATTTTTAACTACTCAGATTCCAACATTCATGTTAAGCTGGTTAGTGTATGCCCAGGGATGATGTTTTTCATTTAGCCAACATAATTGAGTTAGCTTTGTGCGAACAGGATACATATTAACTTGATACTAGTACTTCTGAAGACATTGATGGCCCTGACCGCATGATTAGAACGCTCAACCTGCATTTTTTTGTGACTAGTGAGTGCAGCATTCAAACATGCATGGCTTCTATTGTGTAACATCCCTGGGCAATCTGCTAAACTCACATTGCTTCTTCCTATCCAGGATTATTTGTTTAGTATCGTGTTAAAGCATACATCCACAACCTAGCTGCTTGCTCCACACAGAGTGGAGATGGTGTTTATAGCCCAATGACCAGGGATTTAAAAGTGTATTTTGAACACCCAAACTTTAAACGAAGATAAAATCAGGCACCTTAACCTTAATGTATGCGTCACCTCTAATATTTAGAATACGTTATCAATGGAATCAATTTTGCAACATGCAGTTGACTAAAATATTTTAATTTAAAGAAAGCAAAAAAATCATTTTAATGAGTAGAATAGAGCAGCTGTAATGATTCAACCGATCAAAGATGCTTATCACCGAACACATACAAATTATCTTATTTACCCATGTACTTTGTTTTCATGCAAATCATATGATTTAATTATGCAGATTAGACTGAATGGTATGCTGCTTGTATTTTGACATGTTCTTAATGAACAATACACTTTTCACAATTTTGCCACTTGTTATGCTTTTCTTTCCTAAAAGACGTTAATCATGCACCATTAAAAATATGCAAATGTATGCAAATAGGTAGCAAGGCATGAGACAGAAACTCTTCCAGTAGAGGCCATTGTATTCCGCACCTAAAAAGTTGGGTGTACACCAATTTTCTCAAAGATTTCACGTCTGCTTGGGAACGAACAGCCAAAAACGAAGCAATATGTCATTTTTCTGGTGCCACGGTTTTGTTCTTTGTCTCTACGTTTTATAAAAATCTCCCAGAAAAAGACCTTTGGCGGGCTGCAACTCTGGATCTACTGGGGCGAGTTTCAAAATTCAAACAGTTCTGTGCTTAGAATCATTACCTTTATGATTCAGAATTAGTGGCATAACTGCATTTTTTCGGAAAATGTCGATTCGACATGCTACGAGAGTTGTGCTGATCGTCAACCTCACTCTCTATTCGCTGTTCCCTGTTATCTGCTCTGCCCTGCCTTATCTACATACAGAGGCATGATAGTGTCATGACAACTGGAGACAGGCCGGGATGTGTGACTCGCCATGTCCTAAACGTTCCACAATGCATACTGGTACTCGCCTTTCTGCCTCCTGTACAAGAGGCTTCCTCTGAGCAGTCTGCCGTCCAGTCTTCACAGGCTCAGATAGATAGGCCCCACTGGTGCGCAGGAGAACGCGACTGTGGTGCGATTGGCCCGATGCCATCTATCGACGCGACAAGGTTTTGTAAGCAGAAACCACCGACACTGCACTATTGCATTGATAACTTTATAGCTGCTGGCACCACCGGATATCTCGCTATTGGTCCGTTCATTTTTGGTCATTGTTCTATACCGCTGAGAGCTCTAGAGCTGCCTCATCATCGATATCTACTAAAACATTTTGTCTTATTTTCCCTCACTTTCTGTTTGAACACGCGTTATATTGGAGTGCATTATGGCCGGGTGCAGACGATCGACGATCTTAACACAAGGGAAGTAACTCTGACCAAACTGTACATAACCCATTTTTGGACTTCTTCCTGCAAACGTCGTTCTATACTAATGTTAGGCTCAAGAAATGCCTCATTACTAAAATCTTTTCAAATATTTCGTCTGATATTCCCCCACACTTTCTCTGGATTAGGAAGGGATTCCCTCGTGTCTACTTTTAGACGACCCGATAGTTATTATGAGGTGGACGGCTGGCTCTTGTAAGCGAGGCTGTTGAAAGGTTCGTCGAGCCAATAGCTTTCTGCAGGATTACGCCTTCTAACCCGGAGGTGGATTTCCCAAGACTATGAATAGGCAATCCAAAGCAATCCAAAAGACATTTCCTTTGTAAACTTTTAAAGTAATTTTCGTAGTGATGCGTAATTTCCAATCAATCAGTTCTTGTAATAGATCCCTTTCCAAAACCAGACCCTGTCTGCTTTATCGTCCCGAGTTTGATACCGATTTTTGTATGATTACACTTTACAGTGATCACTTTAGAATACCGGAAACGCTGTTTGGATTGCTTTGGTTGCATATCCTTAGTCTGGGAAACCCGCTTCTGCAAGATACTGCATGGTTGTCTTGCATACACTGATCTCTTTGGAGAGACTCCCGAACGAACATTCCCAAGGTAAAGTATCAGTAACCAATTAAACAGAGGTTAACCTATTTTAGTTGCTGCCTGATTTGTCGATTGCAATCGATGCTGCTGGAGTATGGACATGAGTGTGAATTGATTATCATTCATCCAATATAGAAGACACTTCTTTTCATTGAATTCATGAAGCTTAGTTGTTAAGAGCCAGTTGAATACTAGTACATTTTGCTCTCTTTTTTAAATAGTTGTGCTTTTGCTTCTATAGGGTAGATTTTATATGATGTTAGCTTATTGAAGTTGAATATCATCGAGTGATTTTTCGTGTGATCCGTAAATGCCATTACCAACTTCAACTTGCTTTCAATTCAAGCTATTATGTTATATTGTGAATCAATTAACAGATGTTTTCTTTTTTCCCTCACTATCACTGCATGTTTTCGCCTTTTACATTTAGTCTTACCACAACAAAGTCTATCATTTGATAGAAAAGGCCTAATTATCCATTCCTCGGATAACATGAACTTAAGACTGAAAAATTCAGCTTATGCATACCTCAGATAACCCGAATCAGGGATAACCAGAACCTTTTTTGCCTTCCTCTTGAGGTTCAGCTTGTTCTTCGAAGAGCACAGTATAGCTATCCGCCTTCTCGCGCAGGTGGTCCAAATTGCCCAAAGAGAAAGCCAATACAAAATATTTCGGGAAGAGACAAAACTATGATCTTCAAATGGCAGAAGAGGAAATGTTCTGTTTAAGGTAGGCAAAATTGCTTTTAAAATGACTTTCATTTCTGACTAGCTCTATTGATTGCAAATGAACATGTAGAGAGAGTTTTCCACAATTTAACTTTCTGGATGGACCATTTCTCATATTGCTTTATAGTAACGTAATGACGAGTTTGCGAGAAGATTAATCATTCAATCAATTCTAAATTCGTCACTGTTGTGAAACAATTAACATTCAATGTCTTCTTGCTATATCTGTAAACACTCATGAATACACATTTTGGAAATTCAATGGAGGTGTTATCACCCTGTCACCCGAGAGTGTGCCCCGATAAATGGGGAACGACAACAATTAACAAAAATACCTTTTCTTTTATGTTTCTTGGTCTGCACTTTATTGATACATGTCTGTAACACGTGCCCATGAAATAGATGCCTAATGCAATCGGTTGGTGAAAAAATATGGAAGCAAAGGGAAGTCAACCGAGCGAGAATGTAAGTTTACAAATGGAATACCAAATACATACATGTTTGTACTATTGGCGACCATCTTCCCCCCGTATTTTAGGAATTGTATCTTTCTGAAAACCAATACGCTCTTTAATCTTTCAGTTTTTGACTCACATGCGAAGCAAAAGTGAGTCTATGTACTCACCTGTTTCGTGCGTCCGGGCGTCCGGGCGTCCGGGCGTTCGAAAACTTTAACGTTGGATTTTTCTCGGAGACTATTAAGTCTATCAACACCCAATTTGGCATGACGGTGTATGATGACAAGGCCTCATAAAGCATACACAGGTCGCAGGGGCCGTAAATGTCGTCTAAAAAACAGCCATTTTAAACATTTTCTCAATTTTGTCTGAAGTTTGTGAGATTGGATACCTCACCTATACCTGGTGTATAGGGCAAAGTAAGCCCTATCCTTTGGTACCAGCTTGGTTGACCTTGCTTCAAGGTCAAGGTCATTGGAGCTCTTTAAAGTTGGATTGTATACATATTTTGAAGTGATCTTGACCCTGAACTATGGAAGATAACTGTTTCAAACTTAATAATTATGTGGGGCACATGTTATACTTTCATCATGAGACACATTTGGTCTCATATCATGAAGGTCAAGGTCACTTTGACCCAAATGAAATGTGACCAAATGGGGTAGTGAACCACTAAAAGTGACCATATCTCATGGTAGAAAGTGCCAATAAGCACCATTTTGCTTCCTATGTCTTGAATTAACAGCTTTGTGTTGCATGACCTAGGATGACCTTGACCTTGGGTCAAGGCCTCATGTATTTTGTTAGGAAAAATGTATAAAGCATTTCTTAGTTTAGTGTATGATGTCATTGCTAGGTGTAGTTGATTGACCTTGAAGGTCACCTGAAGGTCAAGGTCATGTAAAGGTCAAGGTCAAGCATGTGAGTCGTATGGGGTTTGCCCTTCTTGTTCTTAATCATGTTATCTATAATCGAGAAAATATATTCGTTTCTGCTTTTCAATATTTTTGTGGTATACCTCATAATTACAAGAGGATGGTTCATCTACAGTAATTGTATCCTGATGAGGTACCTTGACCGCCGAACCACATGGCTCACTGCTTTAAGTACCATTAGGGCATCTGTGATCAGTGTAACTAGACTTGTCTTGTGAAATTTATATCATATGGATGGAACGAAAGTTTTTGTCAACGTTCACTCAGCGGCTGTGACAATTGTATGGACAAAACGTTCCAGTGTTTCTCGAGTTTTCTTGTCTCCTTGGAACGCTGGGATCAACAATTGCCCCTTTCTATGCTGAATTGGCAGTGCTTTGGATTTTAGAACGAAAATAATGCATCCTGATGTTTATCTAAAATGTCAATAATTTACTTTGTGATGTGCAAATTACTACCACCACCATCACCGTCACCACCACCACCATCACCACCATCACAATCACCACCACCACCACCACCACCACCACCACCTTCATCACCACCATTACCACCATCATGCACGATTAGGCATTGCTGTGTAACATGTGTCCACAATGACGTTAACATAACTGTAACTTCCACTGCAATTACAATTTTTGTTCTATATCAAGTATCTTATTTTCAAATACGTTAGTTTAGCTTCATACTTCTTCTCAATTAATCTTAAAGGCTCTCAGATGGTCAAGGAAAATAATATAAATTAAGGAAGTAGTCGAGTTCATTGTAGTTTCGATACGAGGGTTTGAAACCCTTATCCCAACCGATGCTGTGGAATTATAGGAACCAGATCTTTGGGCATTAGCACTGTAGTGAGCTCATTTTGGCAGACCAGAGAGGAAAAAGGTTATTCATCTGTATATATATTTTCGCTGTGTGTGTGTGTGTGTGTGTGTGTGTGTGTGTGTGTGTGTGTGTGTGTGTGTGTGTGTGTGTGTGTGTGTCTGTGTGTGTGTCTGTCTGTGTGACACTCATACGTTTCCACAGTTTTATTCCGATCGACTTAAAACTTGGTATGGGGTTAGGTGTGGACCGGGGTCAGGTCAACGTGGGGTTAAAAAAATGGTGTTGCCATGGTAACTGGAAGTGGGCACAAACATGATGGCTGCCGAAAACTCAAAGTGCTCCGATTTGACCGAAATTTGGTGTGTGGGTAGGTAAAGTCAGATGATGAAGATCTGTGAACTAAATTTATGGTTACCATGGTTACGTCACGACAAAAACTAAATGGCGGCAGAGTAAACAATGGACGACTGTGTCAAAGGCGGCGAAGCCGCCTGAGACACAGGAGTTCCCATTGACTTAAAACTTGGAATGGGGTTAGATGTGGGCCAGGGTCAGGTCATGGTGGAGTAAAAAATAAAAATGGCGTTGCCATGGTAACCGGAAGTGGGCACAAACAAGATGGGCGCCGAAAACTCAAAGTGCTCCGATTTGACCGAAATTTGATGTGTGGGTTGGTAAATTCACATGATGAAGATCTGTTAACTAAATTTATGGTTACCATGGTTACGGCACGAGAAAAACAAAATGGCGGCAGAGTAAACAATGGACAACTGGGTCTCAGGCGGCGAAGCCGCCTGAGACACAGGAGTTCCCATCGACTTAAAACTAGGTATGGGGTTAGATGTGGGCTGGTGTCAGGTCATAGTGGGGTTAAAAGAAGGTGTCGCCATGGTAACCGGAAGTGGGCACAAACAAGATGGCCGCCGAAAACTCAAAGTTCTCCGATTTGACCAACATTTGGTGTGTGGGTGGGTCAAATAAAATGATGAAGATCTGTGAACTAAATTTATGGTTATCATGGTTACGTAACGAGAAAAACAAAATGGCGACTGAAGAATTTGGACGACTGTGTCAAAGGCGGCGAAGCCGCCTGAGACACAGGAGTTCCCATCGACTCAAAACTTGGAATGGGGTTAGATGTTGGCAAGGGTCAGGTCATGGTGGGGTTTAAAAAAAGGTGTCACCATGGTAACCGGAAGTGGATACAAACAAGATGTCCGCCGAAAACTCCGAGTGCTCCGATTTGACCGAAATTTGGTGTATGGGTAGGTAAAGTCAAATGATGAAGATCTGTGAACACATTTTTGGTTATGGTTACGTAATGAGAAAAACAAAATGGCGGTTAAAGAATTTTTCTTTGTATGTGGCTTTGACGCTTTGCGCATTGCCTGGCCGCGAAGCGGCTAGTCATATTTATATGTGAATAAATGTGTTCTCTGTGTAGTCTATTTTTAATGTATAGAATCTTCCACAAGTATACGCTCTTTGCTTATGATACTTGCAAATTGATCGATGAAACCATTTGTATTTATTACATCAAATGCTGGATATTGCTTGGTCTATAGAGGCTAAATTTGTTTTGGGACAACACGAATATTCATTAAACATTTTTACAAATAATATCTGGAACGGTTAGGACTTTTTATCATGAAATATTTATCAACATACATTAACTTTATTTGAGACATTCCCAAAAGATACCAGGTCAGACCGTGTTGCCCAAAGCTCAGTGAGAAGTCGTTTGAGTTATTTTTGTTCAAAACAAACGTATGGCATTTGCAATTATAAATGTTACGGGAGTTAAAAAAGACAACTTGTGACAGGTGTGTCATGTAACGTTATTTCAAAAAACAAGTGTCGCTAATATATTTTTTTAAGGTCCGCTTTTCTCCACCCAACCTGATGTTATTTCACATGTATACAAGTGGATTGTTCAGTGATTACTACGAATCTGACAAATACACCCAGTATCTTTCCTTCAAAACCTTTTTGCCTGTATAGTGGACTAGCCGCTTTGCGGCCAGGCACTTTGCAAAGCCCCAAAGCCACATACAAAGCCAAATTCTTTTACCGTCTTTTTGTTATTCTCATTACGTAACCATAACCAAAAATGTGTTCACAGATCTTCATCATTTGACTTTACCTACCCACACAGCAAATTTCTGTCAAATCAGAGCACTCGGAGTTCTCGGCGGCCATCTTGTTTGTGCCCACTTCTGGTTACCAGGTCAACACCATTTTTTTAACCCCACCATGACCTGACCCCGGCCCACACCTAACCCCATACAAAGTTTTAAGTCGATGGGAATAAAACTGTGTAGTCCTGTGTCTCAGGCGGGACACAGTCGTCCATTGTTTACTCTGCCGCCATTTTGTTTTTCTCGTGACGTAACCATGGTAACCAAACAATTTGTTCACAGATCTTCATCGTTTGACTTTACCAACCCACACACCAAATTTCGGTCAAATCGGAGCACTCGGAGTTTTTGGCGGCCGTCTTGTTTGTGCCCACTTCCGGTTACCATAGCGACACCTTTTTTTTAACCCCACCATGACCTGACCCTGGCCCACACCTAACCCCATTCCAAGTTTTAAGTCGATGGGAACTCCTGTATCTCAGGTGGCTTCGCCGCCTTCGACACAGTCGTCCATTGTTTCCTCAGCCGCCATTTTGTTTTTTTGAATCACATGCGAAGCAAAAGTGAGTCTATGTACTCACCCGTTTCGTCTGTCCGGGCGTCTGGGCGTCCGGGCGTCCGAAAACTTTACCGTTGGACTTTTCTCAGAGACTATTAAGTCCATCAATGCCAAATGTGGCATGATGGTGTATGATGACAAGGCCTCAAAAAACATACACAGTGACTTGACATTGCTTCAAGGTCAAGGTCGCAGGGGCCATAAATGTTGTCTAAAAAACAGTCATTTTTTTACATTTTCTCAATTTTCTTTGAAGTACTTGAGATTGGATACATCACCTATATATAGTATATAGGGCAAAGTGAGCTCTATCTTTTAATACCAGTTTGCTTGACCTTGCTTTAAGTTCAAGGTCACAGGAGCTCTTCAAAGTTGGATTGTATACATATTTTGAAGTGACCTTGACCCTGAACTATGGAAGGTAACTGCTTCAAACTTGATAATTATGTGGGGCATATGTTATACTTTCATCATGAGACACATTTGGTCACATATCATCAAGGTCAAGGTCACTTTGACCCTTCTGAAATGTGACCAAAATGGGGTAGTGAACCACTAACAGTGACCATATCTCATGATAGAAAGTGTCATTGTGCTTCCTATGTCTTGAATTAACAGCTTTGTGTTGCATGACCTTGGATGACCTTGACATGTATTTTGGTATGAAAAATGTGTAAAGCATTTCTTAGTGTATGATGTCATTGCTAGGTTTAGTTGTTTGACCTTGACCTTGAAGGTCTCCTGAAAATCAAGGTCATGTAATTGTCAAGAGCATGTAAAGATCAAGGTCAAGCATGTGAGTCGTATGGGCTTTGCCCTTCTTGTTTCGTGACGTAACCATGGTACCAAAAAATTGGTTCACAGACCTTCATCATCTAACTTCACCTACCCACACACCAAATTTCGGTCAAATCGGAGCACTTTGAGTTTTCGGCGGCCATCTTGTTTGTGCCCACTTCCGGTTACCATGGCGACACCTTTTTTTTAACCCCACCATGATCTGACCCCGGCCCACACCTAATTCCATTCCAAGTTTTAAGTCGATGGGAACTCCTGTGTCTCAGGCGGCTTCGCCGCCCTCAACACAGTCGTCCATTGCTTACTCTGCCGCCATTTTGTTTTTCTCGTGACGTAACCATGGTAACCAAACAATTTGTTCACAGATCTTCATCATTTGACTTTACCAACCCACACACAAAATTTCGGTCAAATCGGAGCACTTTGAGTTTTCGGCGGCCATCTTGTTTGTGCCCTCTTCCGGTTACTATGGCAACGCCATTTTTTTTAACCCCACCATGACCTGACCCTGGCCCACATCTAATCCCATTCCAAGTTTTAAATCGATGGGTACTCCTGTATCTCAGGCGGCTTCGCTGCCTTCGACACAATCGTCCATTGTTTCCTCAGCCGCCATTTTGTTTTTTTGACTCACATGCGAAGCAAAAGTGAGTCTATGTACTCACCCTGTTTCGTCCGTCCGGGCGTCCGGGCGTCTGGGCGTCTGGGCGGCCAGGCGTCTGAAAACTTTAACGTTGGACTTTTCTCAGAGACTATTAAGTCTATCAATACGAAATGTGGCATGATGGTGTATGATGACAAGGCCTCAAAAAACATACACAGTGACTTGCCATTGCTTCAAGGTGAAGGTCGCAGGGGTCATAAATGTTGTCCAAAAAACAGTCATTTTTTTACATTTTCTCAATTTTCTCTGAAGTATTTGAGATTGGATACATCACCTATATATAGTATATAGGGCAAAGTAAGCTCTACCTTTTAATACCAGTTTGCTTGATCTTGCTTTAAGGTTAAGGTCACAGGAGCTCTTCAAAGTTGGATTGTATACATATTTTGAAGTGACCTTGACCCTGAACTATGGAAGATAACTGCTTCAAACTTAATAATTATGTGGGGCACATGTTATACTTTCATCATGAGACACATTTGGTCACATACATGTATCATCAAGGTCAAGGTCACTTTCACCCTTATGAAATGTGACCAAAATGCGGTAGTGAACCACTAAAAGTGACCATATCTCATGGTAGAAAGTGTCATTGTGCTTCCTATGTCTTGAATTAACAGCTTTGTGTTGCATGACCTTGGATGACCTTGACTTTGGGTCAAGGTCACAAGGTTTTTTGGTAGGAAAAATGTGTAAAGCATTTCTTAGTATATGATGTCATTGCTAGGTTTAGTTGTTTGACCTTGACCTTGAAGGTCACCTGAAAGTCAAGGTCATGTAATTGTCAAGAGCATGTAAAGGTCAAGGTCAAGCATGTGAGTCGTATGGGCTTTGCCCTTCTTGTTTCGTGACGTAACAATGGTAACCAAAACATTGGTTCACAGATCTGCATCATCTGACTTTACCTACCCACACACCAAATTTCGGTCAAATCGGAGCACTTTGAGTTTTCGGCGGCCATCTTGTTTGTGCCCACTTCCGGTTACCATGGCAACACCATTTTTTAACCCCACGTTGACCTGACCCCGGTCCACACCTAACCCCATACCAAGTTTCAAGTCGATCGGAATAAAACTGTGGAAACGTATGAGTGTCACACAAACAGACACACACACACACAGACAGCGAAAATATATATATAGACTAGCCGCTTCTTGGTCAGGCAATGCGCAAAGCGTCAAAGCCACATACAAAGCCAAATTCTTCAGTCGCCATTTTGTTTATCTCATTACGTAACCATAACCAAAAATGTGTTCACAGATCTTCATCATTTGACTTTACCTACCCATACACCAAATTTCGGTCAAATCGGAGCACTTTGAGTTTTTGGCGGCCATCTTGTTTGTGCCCACTTCCGGTTACCATGGCGACACCTTTTTTTTACCCCACCATGACCTGATCCCGGCCCATATCTAACCCCATACTAAGTTTTAAGTCGATGGGAACTCCTGTGTCTCAGGCGGCTTCGCCGCCTTCGACACAGTCGTCCATTGTTTACTCTGCCGCCATTTTGTTTTTCTCGTGACGTAACCATGGTAACCCAAACATTTTTTTCACAGATCTTCATCATCTGACTTTACCTATCCACACACCAAATTTCGGTCAAATCGGAGCACTTTGAGTTTTCGGTGGCCATCTTGTTTGTGCCCACTTCCGGTTACCATGGCAACACCATTTTTCTTACTCCACGTTGACCTGACCCCGGTCCATACCTAACCCCATACCAAGTTTCAAGTCGATCAGAATAAAACTGTGGAAACGTATGAGTGTCACACAGACACACAGACACACAGACAGCGAAAATATATAGAGAGACTAGCCGCTTCGCGGCCAGGCACTTTGCAAAGCGCCAAAGCCACATACAAAGCCAAATTCTTCGGCCGTAATTTTTTAAATTCTCATTACGTAACTATAACCAAATATTTGTTCACAGATCTTCATCATTTGACTTTACCTACCCACACACCAAATTTTGGTCAAATCGGAGCACTTTCAGTTTTCGGCGGCCATCTTGTTTGTGCCCACTTCCAGTTACCATGGCGACACCTTTTTTTAAACCCCACCATGACCTGACCCCGGCCCACATCTAACCCCATACCAAGTTTTAAGTCGATGGGAACTCCTGTGTCTCAGGCGGCTTCGCCGCCTTCGACACAGTCGTCCATGGTTTCCTCAGCCGCCATTTTGTTTTTCTCGTGACGTAACCATGGTAACTGAAAAATGTGTTCACAGATCTTCATCATTTGACATTACCAACCCACACACCAAATTTCGGTCAAATCGGAGCACTTTGAGTTTTCGGTTGCCATCTTCTTTGTGCCCACTTCCGGTTACCATGGCGACGCCATTTTTTTTTTAACCCCACCATGACCTGACCCTGGCCCACATCTAACTAAAACCATTCCAAGTTTTAAGTCGATGGGAACTCCTGTGTCTCAGGCGGCTTCGCCGCCTTCGACACAGTCGTCCATTGTTTCCTCAGCCGCCATTTTGTTTTTCTCGTGACGTAACCATGGTAACCCCAAAAATTGTTCGCAGATCTTCATCATCTGACTTGACCTACCCACACACCAAATTTCGGTCAAATCAGAGCACTTTGAGTTTTCGGCGGCCATCTTGTTTGTGCCCACTTCCGGTTACCATGGCAACACCATTTTTTCAACCTCACGTTGACCTGACCCCGGTCCACACCTAACCCCATACCAAGTTTCAAGTGGATCGGAATAAAACTGTGGAAACGTATGAGTGTCACACAGACAGACACACACACAGACACACAGACAGCGAAAATATATATACAGACTAGCCGCTTCGCGGCCAGGTAATGCGCAAAGCATCACAGCCACATACAAAGCCAAATTCTTCAGCCGCCATTTTGTTTATCTCATTACGTAACCATAACCAAAAATGTGTTCACAGATCTTCATCATCTGACTTTACCAACCCATACACCAAATTTCGGTCAAATCGGAGCACTTTGAGTTTTCGGCGGCCATCTTGTTTGTGCCCACTTCCGGTTACAATGGCGACACCTTTTTTTTAACCCCTCCATGACCTGACCCTGGCCCACATCTAACTAACCCCATTCCAAAATTTAAGTCGACGGGAACTTCTGTGTCTCAGGCGGCTTCGCCGCCTTCGACACAGTCGTCCATTGTTTACTCTGCCGCCATTTTGTTTTTCTCGAGACGTAACCATGGTAACCCAAAAATTTGTTCACAGATCTTCATCATTTGACATTACCAACCCACACACCAAATTTCGGTCAAATCGGAGCACTTTGAGTTTTCGGCGGCCATCTTGTTTGTGCCCACTTCCGGTTACCATGGCAACGCCATTTTGTAAAACCCCACCATGACCTGACGCTGGCCCACATCTAACCCCATTCCAAGTTTTAAGTCGATGGGAACTCCTGTGTCTCAGGCGGCTTCACCGCCTTCGACACAGTCGTCCATTGTTTCCTCAGCCGCCATTTTGTTTTTCTCGTGACGTAACCATGGCAACCAAATGTTTTTTTCATAGATCTTCATCATTTGACTTTACCTACTTACACACCAAATTTCGGTCAAATCGGAGCACTTTGAGTTTTCGGCGGCCATCTTGTTTGTGCCCACTTCCGGTCACCATGGCGACACCATTTTTTTAACCCCACGTTGACCTGACCCCGGTCCACACCTAACCCCATACCAAGTTTCAAGTCGATCGGAATAAAACTGTGGAAACGTATGAGTGTCACACAGACACACAGACACACAGACACACAGACACACAGACAGCGAAAATATATATACAGATTTGATTTGTAAACTCACCTACAGAAGAAAACTGTCTGCAAAGTCGTCGGTAAAACCTTATATGGAGGGTACTGAATTTCGCATGCTCTTCGTGACCTTCGCAGACACGCTATCTCGGTTCGGGATGTATGAAGTTGCTCCTGCAGCTGTTGAGCCGGTTCTTAACTGGTGCTTGCCAAGTTTTGGCAAATACTGGCCAAGTATTCGGTCAAAACGTCTCGGGTCTTGGGGTATATTTGCTGAATATTTGATCAAGTGTTCCGGTTCTTAATTGGTTTTCGCCAAGACTTGGCAAATATTTGCCAAGACTTGGGTTATCGGCACAACAAGGAATGCCAATAGCTATTGTCGCGATATATTCCTAAGTTCCCTTCAGAGCACAATGGCGGAAAAATGGTGTCGCTTCGTTTACAATTACAGCCATTGCACACTTATGGTATGAGCATGATGCCGATCGATGACATATTGCAAATGTCTTTTTTTGCGAGATATTGGCTTAGTTTTGTCAAGCTATTAAGAAGCTACAGATTTACCAACACTTGGCGCAATAGTTACCAAATTTTTGCCGAATGTTTGCCAATGAGTGAATTGCCAAGACGTGATGAATATTATCCAAGATGTCTTTGTCAATTAAGAACAGGCTTTAAGGAGAAGAAACGAAACAATATCCTTGTGTAATATGATGAAGAAATTTATGGTTGGCTTTGCGTGTTCAGCAAATGTTTTTAAAACTTGAAAGTTAGTTCTAGAAATAAGTTGTGGCGTCACATTATCACGCATAAGTTTGTGTGTGTGTGGTGGTTTTGTTTTTCAAATCAACTTTAAGCTTTGCAGACCAATTCCAACCCCTGTAGAAAGTGGATCATTCTGTGCACGTGGGCGCACTTGTCTTTACTCTGTAGGCAGTGGTGGAAAAGCGGGAAGTTGAGTGTCAGTGTAGTGTCATGTATCATATTATTCCCGAATAACATAAAAATGACGACAAACATCTAAAACAATTCCCTTGGTACGAAGAAGTCTATAGAATTATAATATTGCTATGTGAATAAAGCATAATGAATACTGAGTAACATTTACATTCATGGTATTGCTTTCGAATGCATTTGAGATGCACGTATTCAAAAATATGTAGTCTACTATTTCTTGCTCTTCTCTCTGTCTTTCTCTCTCTGTCTCTCTCTCTCTCTGTCTCTCTCTCTCTCTGTCTCTCTCTCTCTCTCTGTCTCTCTCTCTCTGTCTCTCTCTCTCTCTGTCTCTCTCTCTCTCTCTCTCTCTCTCTCTCTCTATATATATATATATATATCCTTCCCTCCCTCCCTCCCTCCCTCCCTCCTCTCTCTGTCTCTCTCTCTCTCTCTCTCTCTCTCTCTCTCTCTCTCTCTCTCTCTCTCTCTCGCCAATCTGTTCGTCCCGAATCTGAATCAATGAGGACGTCTCTAAACTTTTAAACGGTCACAAAATTGAGATGACTTTCTAATCCGAACGATTTCCTCAAGGAAGCATACCATATGAATCTTTCCCTCTCGCGATTCTTCTTGTCCCATTTCTGTCGCAAGCAATCCTGCATCCTTTCCTTATCGTGTAGAAATCATCTTTCATTCCTTTCCCCTCCTTTTATATAAACAAATGCTAATTTCACTTTGGCCTGATTTTTTTTCACGAAAGACATGTTCAGTTCATAACATTAAGGATATCAGAATTTTAAAGCATTTTGCATTTTTGCCGAGGTAATCTGTGGTGTGGCATTTTGCGGAGGTTAAGCCAATATATATTACCTCTAACAGTGGTATTTACAAGTAAGGGATATCTGCCTAGCTCTCCATACACTAAATAATTAGAGATTCTGATGTCTAAACCCTAAAATGTCTTGCGTGCTATCACTCACACACACAATTCTCTAGTTCTGTCTGTTTTTGAGTCTAGGGGTATTATTAGTGAAGGGGGTATAATTAAACTCACTCTCTTCTCAGGCTTGCATGACGTGACACAATGTTCATTAAGGATTTCCTTTTATCAAACTTAATCATGAGTTAAATCAAATTCAAAGCAATATGAATGAAAATACTAATCAATTTCATCAGTCTACTCTTTGACTGAAAAGTAGAGAATTAATTTCACTGACCCGAAACCAAAGTTGACCCCCGATTACTCACAAGTTCATGCTGATGGGCGACGCCGATTCTCGAATTTTCCACCGACGAAAACTTCTGCCCAATAACGATGTCCACTCAGAAATGGGCATTCACAAGCACACACAGGCTCTCTCTCTCAAGGCTACACCTCGGAAGGAGTGGATCAAAAGGCCATACACTTGTGGGTTCACCCACACACATGTACCGGAACTGACACCGGGTTTAAACACTCAGCGAGCGCTCAGGATCAAACAATAGAAAATTCACCATGTGATGAAACTCGACATCATAATCCTGAAAAGCTGGTTCTTTCATTCAGGGAAGGCACTGCTCTTCTTGATACAACCTTTCAGATGGTCGGGGGGGGGGGGGGGGGAGATTAGAAATTTAACGTGTCTACCTTGACACGGAGCTGCTCGAAATACGTCTGCCCACTGTGATATCCTACAAGTCAACTGCCTTAGATTTTCCCGGCGTTTTCGACTAAAGAGTTACTCACAGGGCATGTGCCACCATCTCCAACCAATCAAATCATTGTTGCATAACTGCTAATTTTGGAAACAGCCAGTTCAAACCGATCTCAAAGTGCAAAACCTGGCTTGTTCCCGCCAAAACATCAATGGAGAATGCCTTAACAATACATACAAAATGGAATAAAGGCTGAACCGTAACACGTGCGAACACACTTGTCTCTTCTACTTGCTCTCTGCTAGTTAAACCCTTATTTTAGAACTGTAACACAGAGAGGACTGTACTTGGGAATCAGAGAGCCTAAAAAACCCTACAGTTTTAGTATTGTGAAGATTCCACATGGCTTTCATGATATTTATCTCTTTATCAAATTAGGAAGCAACCAACGGTCTGAACAAGTTGAAAGAAGAGATCGAACTTGTTCGTTTTATAATTCTTTCTACAATGAATAGCACCATCTGTGCCATTGTAACGAATATGATGCGTTACAGAACAAAACATATCGGTCTCTACCTAAATGTCAAAGAGGTGAGAAACTGCAACATCATACTCATAAGTAGCAATATCTCTGTGACAAGAAATGTCGCTATGTACATTCATCATGCATTCGAACTGCGGGAACTGAAATTAGGCAGTTGATTATATTAAAGTATGACATGAGCCTGCTTGCTTTTTATATCAAACGTTCTGGTCCCCATCGAAACGCGTCATCTGTCATGTGTATTCTGTCCATGAGTATTGGACTTTGATGTATATCTTTGTATGCCGTCGCAATATCTCGAACCACGCTGGTTCATGATTGCACGGGCTTTCGACCTGACAATAAATCACTTCTGTCTCTTTGTCTCTCTCTCTGTCTCTCTCTGTCTCATTCTGTCTCTCTCTCTCTCTCTCTCTCTCTCTCTCTCTCTCTCTCTCTCGCTCTTTCACTTTTTACGGTAAGTCATGCATGAGGAAATAAGCTTAAAAACGGCTACACATAACTAGACAATATCAGACTGGTAAGTATCAGGGCCAGCTATCTTAACACTTTGAGATGGTGGTCACCTGCTCAGGTTTGCAATGCAGGATCGGCTGCTTTCTCTTTCTCTTCATCTTCTTTCATTGAATTGCATTACTCAGCCGCTCTTATTGACATGCTCAATGACATGCTCTTATGACTCGTGATGCCATATCTAAGTGTCACACAAGTATTTCACGAAGAACATTGTTTTGCCTTTTTGTCTAGTTCCTTTCAGAGTAAAGTGGTTTTCAAGGATAAACAAGTGCTGTATGTGCAGCTGAGAAGTTAGAGACTATGATGCTTTTTGTGCAGGTACCTTCTCGTTTGTAAGGGAATTTTCTTTTACTGCGAAAGTAGTACGTTATGTGTACCGTGTCTTTCTCATAAGCAACAAAGACTGAAAATGTCACGAGTTATTTGAATTTTGTCAGAGTACTGAAAGGAAGTGAATGATACAAGGAAAAAAATCATTGCTTTTATTTTTCTTGTAGTGCAGATAATAAGGGCTTTGGGGGTCACCTGTCACGTACACCACACTTCTGCCTTGTAAGTTAAGATGAAGATATACAGAAATTGCCTTACACTTTTTTCATGTATAAAAACTGTTTGGAATTAATATAATTCCCAAAACTCTACTTCATTCCCCTATGCAGTTTATTAGTATTGAATTACGAGAGCATCTTATGAGAAAGGCTCGTATATACTAGTTACAGTACTGTGTATTCGGCTTTTAAAATGTAAGTTTCCCCTGCTGATTCTTTGTACTAATCCACGCTCACCAATACTTTTTGTAGTCTTTTTGTGAATCGAAAATTGGACCAATCGGACGAATCTCACCTATTGACTCAATCAAGTCGATGAAATCGGAAGGTGCGTCATTATTTGAAAACAACTTCATGCCGTGTATCTTCTCTTTCTTTTAGTCATCCTTTTGGCCCATTTATCTAATGCAGTTGTTTTATCTTTCTTAAATAACTTGTCGCAGATATTTGTTGTTCGTGGAACGTTCTAAAGTGACTTCAGTTAACAATCAGTTTAAAATGTTCATGTGTTGTCATTTCCAAAGGATCTAAACCTAATTCTGATTTATTGTTTGTTCCTTATGAAAAAAATACATTCGTGTATGCCAGCATTCTAATGGCCTTGGAGGTATCTAATGATATATTAAGTTTGACCAGTTCTAGCCATACATTTATTTTGCCCCCAAACATGAGAGTCTATCCAGGCATGACTTTCGCAGTTGAAGGTGAAACTTCTCAGTAAAGTGCCTGGTTAAGATGTCTGATGTCAACATGAGAGACTCAACAAAAGCCAAGAAGACCATTTAGGAGGCTAAGGCTTGGCTTAGGGAAAGTTCAAGATTCGGATTTTCCAGCATGTCCTCCTCCTAAGATATAGCTGAATTACGGCATATGCACGAGCGCAGTGGAGGGGCTCGAGTCCTTAATCAGCATGTTCTTCACTGTTGGCTTGGAGCGCCCCCCCCCCCCCCCCCTAGAAGGCAGCAGAGCCAACGCAAGCTATTCTGAAAGGATATTTGGGACGCTTTGTCTAGTTCCCATTTGGCGAAGAATTTCTTGCGAGCGAGTCAAGGCGAGAGGATCAAGGGCAAGGTCTATAGGCAACGGCCAACCACACCAATCGGCAAGACGGAAACACGATCGAGAGAGAACATGTCTCCATCCAGGCGATAGGTGGTGAAAAAGTTGGTACTAGACGAAATAACGGACGAAACAGACATCATAGCAGTTTTTCATTTTATTGAACATACCATGGTGACATCTCGAACGGTACAGGAACTTTGTCAAATAAATGATCCGTACTCCATGGACTACAATGCTCATGTGCGCGTGCGTGCGCGCGCGTGTGTGTAAACGGACGGAATTTGAATCGTGCTTGAGCAGTCAAAAGTCAAAATAAAAATAAACATAAAATTAACGTTTTAAAATATAGAGGACATCATATGTAAATCATCTCTCGCAAACTGGATGATCTTTGGAAAAACAAAAACGTAAAACGACCACATGCGACTATTTCGCCTCATAACTTTACTTGATTGATCTTTTTCAAATCTTTATGCTATTGAATAAAGGAAATACTCTTAGTTAGGGGTGTTTTCATACAATATTCGAGGAAATTTTCACGTATTTTTAAACGTAGTACGTCACACTAGTAACGTACAATGTCACAAAATACAAGTGGACGTAGTCAGTGCAAGCAACACAATCTTGCATTAACTGGATACGTATCGCGACTACATACAAATATATGTTCAACCGCCTTTATTTCATTTATTGGTCTAAAGGAGGCAACTCCAATTGTTCCTTAAACAGTGTCCAAATCTTAACAGAGTTGATCTTCCTATTGATGAGATTCACGATAGTCTGGGTAGATCGGTATTTTGAGCCAGGGGCCAACAGGCTCTGTGAGTCAAAATGGCGTCCCCTTTGTAACTGAGAAATGCATTTTGTGACTTCACTCTTTCTTCTCAGCGCATTGCTGCAAGGAGGTTTTTGTTTTGTTTTGTTTTTTTCGCACTTTCCCTTTTTTCTCATTTTCCCCATTTTTTTCTTTAAAATCGTGGATGTCATTTGGATGAAATATGCTCTTGACTATTAAGAAACACACACGCTATTTTCACGTTCTTACTTTTGTTTTCAAACATTTTACAGCCCTCAAAACTTTCCACCTCCTTCTTATTTGAAAAACTTTCCCCCGAAATATTACCTTACTGAAGTCATTCAAACTAGATATGAATAATGCTTTTTTTGAAAAATGCTTTAGGATTGTGGTGTCTGGAAATAGACTTGTCATATAGGTCTTGGTCGTTCTAGTTAACAACAGCGGAAATTCATGCATGAAAAAAAAGTCGGTCAGATCACATGCGAATACTCCATCAAACTTTTTCTTGTGTGTGTGCGCGCGCGCGCCTGTGTGTTTCCTTGTGTGTGTGTGTGTGTGTGTGTGTGTGTGTGTGTGTGTGCGCGCGCGCCTGTCTGTCTGTCTGTCTGTCTGTCTGTCCTCCGTCCATCCGTCTCTCTCTCTCCATATCTATATATAACTCTCTCTCAACAGTGTCAGTGACCGTGACCTTTGACCTCGCCGACGAAGAAGCTGGCATCATCGCAGAAGGCCCAGCCAGTCATCTCCCTGAAGCATCTCATACTGACATCCAATCTACGCCTGACATCCAATCTACGCCTGACATCCAATCTACGTCTGACATCCAATCTATTCATGACACCCAGTCCGACTCAGACATACAAGGTATGATCCTGTCACAACCATCTTCAGCCGAGCACGAGCATACTGACAGAGGCTCTAGAGACGTACTTGAGAGTGTGATGAGACAGGTGTATGACAAGGTGACAGACAGCAGACAGAACACATCAGAGTTGCGGGAAGAGATTGCTGTCATAGCTCCTCCCCAACCTATTTCAGACAAGGAACCACCGATGTTCATGCAGTCGGAGGAGACTCCCGATGACTGCAACACGGCTCATCCCGACGAAAGCGGGAAAGTCTTTCCATCTGATGACCCGCTGCGACCCACCTCCAGACAGCAAGGCAAGAATGATCGCGCAGTTCAACCGCGTGGGCGTAGAGTACAAGCACAAGATGCAAAAAAAACCTTAAATGTGCGCGAACTGCTCGATGATATCGTGTCACAGACATTGCTATTAATCGTGCACTGCAGACAGTCCATAACTGGATTTCGGTTCTGTTGTGTCGCTGTTAATGTTGTGACGATTCTAGAACATGCTCGAAGCATCGCGACGCAGTTGTTTTTGACTCACATGCGAAGCAAAAGTGAGTCTATATACTCACCCGTTTCGTCCGTCCGGGCGTCCGGCGTCCGGGCGTCCGGGCGTCTGGGCGTCCGAAAACTTTAACGTTGGATTTTTCTCGGAGATTATTAAATCTATCAATACCAAATGTAGCATAATGGTGTATGATGACAAGGCCTCAAAAAACATACATAGTGACTTGTCCTTGCTTAAAGGTCAAGGTCGCAGGGGCCATAAATGTTGTCTAAAAAACAGTCATTTTTCACATTTTCTCAATTTGCGCTGAAGTTTTTGAGATTGGATACCTGACCTATATATGGTATATAGGACAAAGTAAACCCTATCTTTTGATACCAGTTTGGTTGACCTTGCTTTAAGGTCAAGGTCACAGGAGCTCTTCAAAGTTGGATTGTATGCATATTTTGAAGTGACCTTGACCCTGACCTATGGAAGATAACTGTTTCAAACTTAATAATTATGTGGGGCACATGTTATACCTTCATCATGAGACACATTTGGTCACATATCATGAAGGTTAAGGTCACTTTACCCTTATGAAATGTGACCAAAATGGGGTAGTGAACCACTAAAAGTGACCATATCTCATGGTAGAAAGTGCCAATAAGCACCATTGTGCTTCCTATGTCTTGAATTAACAGCTTTGTGTTGCATGACCTTGGATGACCTTGACTTTGGGTCAAGGTCACATGTATTTTGGTAGGAAAAAAGTGTAAAGCATTTCTTAGTGTATGATGTAATTGGTAGGTTTAGTTGTTTGACCTTGACCTTGAAGGTCACCTGAAGGTCATGGTCATATAAAGGTCAAGGTCAAGCATGTGAGTCGTATGGGCTTTGCCCTTCTTGTTGTATATATCGATCAGGTCATGGCCCTGACCCCCAACCAAGTTAGACTGGGTTTGGCTTTGTTGAGTCACATGACGTCAGTCGCGTCGCAGCTGGAGTGTGGGAGTATGTTCAACTTTGTTCTGGTAGTTTCTGCAATTTGTGTAAATATATATAAGGAGCGAGAAAGCGAGAGAAAGGGAGAGACAGGAAAGAGACGACTGAGATAAGGTGAGAGCTTATCTTGTGTGAGAAGCGAGCCTCTGCTGTACTGCATGCAGAGTGAAGCTGCTACGAGTGGTTACGACGATTACGGCGTGCTGATTTTCACCACTGTGTTTTCATCAGTGCGTGAATAAAGTCTATCGGAAAACGACCACCAGTGTCTGTCACTTCGACTTCCTAGCGCAAGCCAGGAGAACCCCCGTACATCAGGATATTGCAAGAGAGGAGTGCAACATTAACTTCGTCACGTATCTTTACATTGTAATGGGCCGAACTGACCTACACAACAAGTCTCTCTCTCTCTTCTCTCTCTCTCTCTCTCTCTCTCTCTCTCTCTCTCTCTCTCTCTCTCTCTCTCTCTCTCTCTCTCTCTCTCTCTCTCTCTCTCTCTCTTTCTCTCTCTCTCTCTCTCTCTCTCTCTCTCTCTCTCTCTCTCTCTCTCTCTTTCTCTCTCTCTCTCTCTCTCTCTCTTTCTCTCTCTCTCTCTCTCTCTCTCTCTCTCTTTCTCTCTCTCTCTCTCTCTCTCTCTCTCTCTCTCTCTCTCTCTCTCTCTCTCTCTCTCCTCTCCAGGCAGCTGCTAGTGTCATTGGCAACTGTCATAGGTTAGACGGTGGTTTATCCTGAAACATAGAGCGTGACATACTTGCACAGGAACGACATGACATTTTCACCCGCCAAATCTTGTGATTGGACAATGTCCCGCAGAGATGACTTTTCCCCGCCTACATTTGTTATCTTAACTGTGATTAGCCGGCTGTAATAGTGAGCGTTTTGTGGAATCTCGGACCCAAAGATTGTATTTGGTTAACTTTTAGAAAACTTACGATTTGCAATGGGTCAGAGGCCCCAACACTAAACCTCTCTCTCTCTCTCTCTCTCTCTCTCTCTCTCTCTCTCTCTCTCTCTCTCTCTCTCTCTCTCTCTCATTCTGTCTCGAGACATCGTTGAGGTCGGACGTACTGTGAGCAGCTCCGCAGGCAGAGAGTGATTTCGGTGGATGACTGTGTCAGTGGTACTGATGGACAGTGAATTCATCGATTATTCTGCTGGTGATTGAGAACAGAACAGTATCTCGTGAGTTGTGTGAATCTTTATCAATTTTGACGTGGAATAACTCTTTTTTTGCCGTGGTTCGGCTTGTGAGTGGAGAGTGTTCACGTACGACGAGCACTCCGTCTTGCCCTAGCGACTGTTGCAGCGCTGGGATTATATTTCGTCGACTGTTGCGTGTGAATCATACGGCAGACGAGTGAGATGTAAGTAGTGTAGAGTTTCAATTGATTTTGAAGCTTTGCAACACCTTTTTGACTCACATGCGAAGCAAAAGTGAGTCTATGTACTCACCCTTTTCGTCCGTCCGGGCGTCCGGGCATCCGGGCGTCCGAAAACTTTAACGTTGGATTTTTCTCGGAGACTATTAAGTCTATCAATACCAAATGTGGCATGATGGTGTATGATGACAAGGCGTCAAAAAACGTACATAGTGACTTAACCTTGCTTCAAGGTCAAGGTCGCAGGGGCAATAAATGTTGTCTAAAAAACAGTCATTTTTCACATTTTCTCAATTTTCTCTGAAGTTTTTGAGATTGGATACCTGACCTATACATGTATACGGTATATAGGGCAAAGTAAGCCCTATCTATTGATACCAGCTTGGTTGACCTTGCCTCAAGGTCAAGGTCACAGGAGCTCTTCAAAGTTGGATTGTACATTATACATATTTTGAAGTGACCCTGACCCTGAACTATGAAAGATAACTGTTTCAAACTTAATAAGTATGTGGGGCACATGTTATACCTTCATCATGAGACACATTTGGTCACATATCATCAAGGTCAAGGTCACTTTGACCCTTATGAAATGTGACCAAAATGGGGTAGTGAACCACTAAAAGTGACCATATCTCATGGTAGAAAGTGCCAATAATCACCATTGTGCTTCCTATGTCTTATTTACTCACATGTGAAGCAAAAGTGAGTCTAGGTACTCACCCGTTTTGTCCGTCCGGGCGTCCGGGCCTCCGGGCATCTGTAAAAAACTTTAACGTTGGATTTTTCTCGGAGACTATTAAGTCTATCAACACCCAATTTAGCATGATGGTGTATGATAACAAGGCGTCAAAAAACATACATAATGACTTGACCTTGCTTCAAGGTCAAGGTCGCAGGGGCCGTAAATGTGGTCTAAAAACAGCCATTTTTCACATTTTCCCAAATTTCTCTGAAGATTTTGAGATTGGATACCTGACCTATATATGGTGTATAGTGCAAAGTAATCCCTATCTTTTGATAACAGTTTGATTGACCTTGCATCAAGGTCAAGGTCACAGGAGGTCTTTTAATTTGGATTATATACATATTTTGAAGTGATCTTGACCCTGAACTATGGAAGATAACTCTTCCAAACTTCATAACATTGTAGTACACATGTTATACTTTGATTCTAGGTCACCCGTGTCGTCCGTCCGGGCGTCCGGGTGTCCAGGCGTCCTGTCGTCCATAAAAAAACTTTAAAGTTGGATTTTTCTCAAAGACTACTAAAGTCTATCAACACCCAATTTGGCATGATGATGTAGGATGACAAGGCGTACAAAAGCATACATAGTGACTTGACCTTGCCTCAAAGTCAAGGTCACAGGAGCTCTTTAAAGTTGGATTGTATACATATTTTGAAGTGACCTTGACCCTGAACTATGGAAGATAATTCTTCTAAACTTCATAACATTATTGTACACATGTTACACTTTCATACTAGGTCACCAGTGTCGTCCGTCCGGGCGTCCGGGCGTCTGGGCGTCCGGGCGTCCTGTCGTCCTGTCGTCCATAAAAAAACTTTAACATTGAATTTTTCTCGGAGACTATTAAGTCTATCAACACCCAATTTGGCATGATAGTGTAAGATGACAATGCGTACAAAAACATACATAGTGACTTGACCTTGCTTCAAGGTCAAGGTCACAGCGGCCATAAGTGTAAAAAAACAGCCATTTTCCACATTTTCCCAATTCTCTCTGACGTTTTTGAGATTGGATACCTCTCCTATATATGGTATATAGGGCAAAGTAATACCTATCTTTTGATACTAGTTTGATTGACCTTGATTCAAGGTCAAGGTCACAGGAGGTCTTTAAAGTTGGATTGTATACATATTTTGAAGTGACCTTGACCCTGAACTATGGAAGATAACTCTTCCAAACTTCATAACTTTGTAGTACACATGTTGCACTTTCATACTAGGTCAAATGTGATTATATATCATCAAGGTCAATGTCGTTGTGACCCTTATTAAATGTGACCAAAATGGGGTAGTGAACCACTAAAAGTGATCATATCTCATGGTAGAAAGTGCCGATAAGCACCATTGTGTTCCTATGTCTTGAATTAACAGCTTTGTGTTGCATGACCTTGGATGACCTTGACCTTGGGTCAAGGCCACATGTATTTTGGTAGGAAAAATGTGTAAAGCATATCTTAGTGTATGATGTCATGGCTAGGTTTAGTTGTTTGGCCTTGACCTTAAAGGTCACTTGAAGGTCAAGGCCATGTAAAGGTCAAGGTCAAGCATGTGAGTCGTATGGGCTTTGCCCTTCTTGTTTCCACCTTGCTTCGAATTGTGCGTGAAAAGTGCTCACCTCCGGTTAGCACTGCGTCTCTGTTCAGTGTACATTGGAGCTCTGGACAGTGTTCGTGGGTTTTTAGTGCTTGTGCCCTGCGACAAACTGGTGACATGGGAGGTGCGTGAATTTTTGCCTTCGCTTTGACTTTTGTGTTATTGTTAATTTTGTCGCCTTATGTAGGTATGTTAGAAAAAAATGAAACATAAATGATATTAATTAAAAGTAGATCACTGGAAAGAGAATAAAAAGACAATTCCAGTGGTATAAATATGAGATCTGTAAGTTTATTTGTTCAAAAGTTATGATTTTTTAATTGAATAAATTTCGGCCCTTTTTTTACTATAAAAACAACAGAAAACTTGTGATCAAATTGCATGCCCTGAACCTTAAAATCCTGCATAACTTACTCATTTTTAAAGCTATAAGAAAACCAATGACATCTCTGGATTGCTTATGACTGGAACTATTGATTAAAAAGATATAAAAAATTGACAGACAGATCTGAATTTTACTAATTAATTAAAAAGTCAATTAATTACCGCCGTTCATACTCAAACTAGCTCTAAAACGTTCATAACTTTTTATTTTACAAAGATATAAGAACACCAATGATATCTTTGGAATGCTTATGACCTGAACTATTGATTAAACAGATAAAACATAATAACAGGCAGATATGAAATTGATTAATTAATTAATCAGTCAATTAATTACTACAGTTTACACAACTATTCAGATGTTTTACCTCGTCCTCCGAAGTTGTGGCTAACTCAGCGTCAGGCGTACAGCAAATTGCAAGAATGATTAGTATCCATGTATCATGACATAAAGCAACAACCCTAAATACACCATACCATGCATTAATAACAAAAGTAATACTCAATAGAGGAATATTTTAGACCTTGGAATCTGCCTAGTGAAGCCGCAGTCAAAGGAAAATCGGCGACCTTTTTTTTCTTTCAGGACGACTAATTTTTCTCCTAGACCATATATTTCTTTCAAATTACATACACTTGTAGCAAAATGATTGTTCTATGTGTTATCAAAACCCGAATAGAAACGATACTCATGTTCGAGATGAACTAGGGGGGGTTTTGATGAGCAAAATCTTCGCGCACTTGTCTCTCAGCATTCACAAAACGGATACGGTTAAAAATTACACTGGCAGGCGACTTTTTGTTCTTTCAGGACGACTAATTTTTCACCTAGCCCATATATTTCTTTCAAATTACATACACTTGTAGCAAAATGATTGTTCTATGTGTTATCAAAACCCGAATAGAAACGATACTCATGTTCGAGATGAACTAGGGGGGGTTTGATGAGCAAAATCTTCGCGCACTTGTCTCTCAGCATTCGCAAAACGGATACGGTTAAAAATTACACTGGCATGCTGGGAAAAATGTTAACTACGTCACTAAATACACCGTATTCGCGTGAGACTAAAAATAGAGGTGTGTAGCGCGAAAACGCTTGGGTAGGAACTGAGCGCGTGACGAAAACGCAGTCACAGCTTTTCGCGACCGCGGCGCGTGGCTCTCTCACCAACTTTCTCGTACGTACATACCTTCCCTAATAGGCAAGCTCATGGCGTTTACAATGAAAAGTCCACACTCATACAAAGCATTCCAACACTCGCACACTGTACAGTTGAAATAAAAGAAGAGTTAAATACAATACAATTAATTAACATAGCAGGCAATAAACAAAACACGAAACATTAAAAAAATATCAGACTGATGCGCGCCCTGGTCATATCCATATTTTTGTATGCCTGTGAGTCATGGACACTAACAGCTGACTTGGAGAGAAGGATACAGGCCATGGAAATGAGATGCTTTTGACAACTCCTCGGCATCTCCTACAAGGACCGCATCACAATCGAGGAAGTCCGAAACAGAATCAGGCAAGCCATCGGGCCCCATGCAGAACTACTGACCACTGTGAAAAGACGCAAACTAAAGTGGTATGGTCACATCTCACGATCGTCAGGGCTTGCCAAGAATGTGTTACAAGGCACAGTAAAAGGAGGGAGGAGGAGAGGCAGACAAAGGAAAAGATGGGAGGACAACGTCTCAGAGTGGACAGGGATGAGGCTCAGCGAAGCCTTGAGACAGTCCGAGAGGCGAGAGGAATGGAGAGAACTGGTTGCCAGATCATCTGTGGTGCACCAACGGTCGTCCAGACTAAGGGACAAGTGAAGTGAAGTGAAGAAAAATGGTGTGAATTAATAATGTTTCGCAATTCCTACGTTTGTACGCAACCGGATGCATCAATATTTACGCTCCGCTACTTCCGTTCCCGCCAATCTAGTGGTTTTTGAGACAAAGATGTATCTGCGTTTGTTTGTTGAAAGAGTGTTTGCAATTTCTCACGTTCGACTTCGAAGGTGCGGAACCGCACGTTCGACTCAAGATTGGAAGGTATGTGGAGTGTTTTTCTAGCGTGCATGGTTTGATCGTATTAAAATCCATTGGAAATATAATTCAGATCAAATACTTCTGCGAGGAAAGACATTTGAAATGGTTGTTTGTGTTTAGTTTTTGCCATTTTATTTCAAGAGGAACGTTTAGGTAAGTCTCACGATCAACCGGTTACAGTGTCTTTTCTGTTTGAGGTGGCCCATTCGTGGCGTTCTTGACTAAATTATCATGATCGTATGATTTGCAATCATTTGGAGAGTGTTCATTTTATCGTTTGTATTTGAAAATTTTGCACCGAATTTTTTGTTTTGTTTGTTTTGATGGTAACTTTCTCAGGTTTGTCAAGTTGAACGTTAGCCTTTCAACAATGACAAGTTCGAAATCCTTACGTTTAACATTATGCGGCATAACTTGCTTGCTATGGATATTTGTAATGAATAAATTAGTTGCATCTTGCCAAAAATATTCTCCAGTGTAGTTTTGCATACTGTGTTGACAAGTGATGGTTATTTTTGGTGGCTGTTGATGAAATGAGCAGTGTTTATTTTAGGTCTTCTACAGCGCAATGTTTATGTTAAAACAAGTCGACTATGGTAACTTATTTTATTTTTTTGAACTTTTTTGTTAGGATGAAGCCGCGTCCCAAGCCGCCACCTCTTTCACATGCGGAATGTCGCCTGCACAGAGCTCGAGTGAAGAAAGGTCCGGAGCGACGTGAGCTACTGAGAGAGGCTGACAGGGAAAGGGCGCGTCAGAATCGGCATGATATTGTGTGTGTGTGTGTGTGTGTGTGTGTGTGTGTGTGTGTGTGCGACACTTGCGCCAGCTTTACCTGCCATCAACAAGTCATTTGTCAGATTGTTGTTTTGTTTGTAATAAAAGACTGTGTGGTGATTGCTTATAAACATTTATTGTTTCTCTGTTTATGTTTGTTTAGTGCATTTTCCATGAAAAGCTACCATACACGCAGACACTGCAATTCCATTTTGAAATCGTAACATCCGACACTTTTTTTTAAAGAAGTTGTCCTGTGGCCTACAAAATAGAAATATTTATGAAAATGACAATTGCAATTGATTCATAATGTGGCTATGTGTGATACTGGACCATGATGATTGTATTTCCCTAAATAAAACACACCCTGTGAAAACTAAAAAAACTGACCTGTGTCGGATGTTACACCTTTCAAAAATGTACCATTGTAAAAACACTAAAATACAAATATTATGTCACTGTTCTTATTTGGCATATTGTTATCACCACATTATGCAGTATACAATAAATTATGCAAATGCTTTCATGTTAAGAGTTGTTTCTGTTAACTGGTTTTTGTAAGGTCTAACATCCGACATGTTGCTATTTCTCAACTTCAACTGCTAATAGCACAAAAACGCAAAGTGCTATTATCTTTTGCTTTTGCATAATGATGGAGGAGAGGGCAAAGGTTTAAAAAACACATTCAGATAGTCTACAGCTAAAACTTTACTTTCACAGCTTATTGTCCTTATGTCATGCACAGCATCTGTCACCTAGTCACATGGAGAGAAGTGGCCATGCTACTAAGTAAGTGATTTTTGCGAGTGATTTCCGAGCGTCCAAGCAGTGAGTGAATCGTTGCGTCCGAAGTAGAGAGCAGATAATGGCTCACCAGTCAGTGCGATTGCGACGTCGGCTACAATAGCAAAAACGACAGATGATCTGCGCTCCATGACGACCCGTCTCGAATACCTCGATTCGCATCCTGCCCTGTTCCTTCTCAGGAATTGTTTCGCGGCGCCGAAGCTCCTTTTCACACTCCGCAGCTGCCGAGCATACACTGCCGAGGCAGAGCTCCTCGAGTTTGACAGCGTCCTGAAAGAGGCCGCCGAACGCCTCCTCAACATCGCTTTCGACGACACGGGCTGGCGACAGGCGACGCTACCACTGGCCGAGGGGGGCATAGGCCTTAGGACCGCCAGCGACTTGGCTCTCCCTGCTTTCCTGGCCTCTGTCTACTCCAGCAAGCGGCTCGTCAAAGCCATCCTCGGCCAAAACACGGAGTCCGATTCAGCTCCTGTGGACGCAGAGGATGCTCTTGGCCGTTGGAGACAGAAGGGGCTCCCAGATGCCGAGATCCCGGAATCCCAGCACAGTTGGGACCGCACTGCCAGTCGAGCTGTCGCGAACGAGCTCAGACCCCGTCTTAACCAGCATTGCTTGGTTTGTCTGGGCTCGGCCGCACAGCCCAACAGCGGATGCTGGTTACACGCCATTCCCGCGACTTCTCTCGGCACCCTCCTAGACGACGAGACGCTGAGGATCGCTGTCTCTCTCCGCCTCGGCCAGCAGATGTGCCAGAGCCACCCCTGTCGATGCGGCGAAACGGTCGACATCTACGGCTTGCACCCGCTTTCATGCCGCTACAGTGCCGGGAGATTCCCACGCCACGCCGCTCTCAACGACGTCATCAAACGGTCGCTCGACTCCGCAGGCCTGTATTCCGTTTTGGAACCGGTTGGTCTCGACAGAGGAGACGGGCAACGCCCCGACGGCATGACTGTATTCCCATTCAAGAACGGCAAGTCACTTCTTTGGGACGCCACCTGCTCTGACTCTTTTGCGCCGTCTTCAATGACAGACTTCGCTATCGACCCAGGGCACGCCTGCCGGACCGCCGAAGCTTTGAAAAGGAGGAAATACGCCTCTATCTCGGAACGGTACCACTTCGTCCCGTTCGCTGTCGAAACG
>JAWQFJ010012486.1:0-5000 GCA_034096865.1 Theodoxus fluviatilis | reverse complement strand
GGGACTTAGCTGAAAAAAAGGGTGGTCGTATACCTTTTGGGAGCTGGAAGTGTTTATGGGGGATTTTATTGAATGGATTGTTGTTGTACTGACTAGGACAGTCACAACGAGTGGTGGGAAGAGGACTTTTGGAGAAGTTCCAGGAACCTTTTTTCTCTGTTTTGTGAAAACAGGAGGTCGGATGGTGTTTGTGTTTTCTTGGATTCATGATGTCAACTTAACACGTTACCGGTAACGTTGTGGGTTTTGTTGCTTATGATCCTTGCTTTGGAGTTTTGACTTGGTGTACCTTGTTGAAGGTTGGTTGGAAAGTGCTTGTTTATTTTCTGTGTTTCTTTCAGCAGAAGCAGTGCCATCTTGTTTGTTGGTGGACCAAGACTGTGTGGTTTGTTTTGGGTCCCCATTTGCATTGTGTGCTGCTTATGCTTCGCCCTTCACTGCCTCGAGCAGGAAGGGGGAGTTGTTGATTAAACTGTTCTTTTATACCTGATTCAGTGGTTCCTCTTATTTCATCTGTTTGTTTACTTGTGGTGTCTTCCAAGGGTGTGGCAGTTGAGTTTAGCTGTAAACTCTCAAGTTGTCTTCTGGCTCTCACCCTCAGGGCGACTATATCGTCCCTGAGGGTGAAAGTGCAGCATCGCAAAACTGCATTAAAGCTATTAGAACACTTGTAAACGCGACAGTAAGCGAGCCTGCCCCAGGATTTATATCTAATTTCTAATTTTTGAGTAAAATTACCTCATTTTGCCGAACTGTCCACACCTCTGGAAAACACCGAACCACTGATGAAGGGTCGGTTATTTTTGCATTTCCCATGCTGTTGCTTGCTGCCATTATTATCTTGTTTGCTCGTGCATTTCTTTGCAGCCTTGTTGAGATTAGCTGCTTAGATCTTTTCACTGGGGTTGTGAAACTTTGAGATTATGGAGCTTCGTTCAGGACACTTGACTGGGGAGAGTAGCAATGGGGGATCAGTTGATGAGTCTAGGAGGAACAGGATAGAGCGCTGGCGGAGCCTAGCCTCAGATCTAGACATAGAGGATTCAGCTGTACCTGACTTTATCGCGGGCCATTTAGCTAGAGAGGAAGCTGATCTGGCGCGATTGGAGCTTGAACGTTTGAAGCTTGAAAGAGAGAATGAAGTGAACGAGCAGAGGCAGAGGAGAGAGTTTGAGGAGAAGCAGAAGCGAGAAAGATGGGAGTGCGAAGAGAAGCAGAGGCGAGAGCGAGTGGAAGCAGAAGAGCGACTGAGAAGAGAGAAAGAAGAGCATGCTTTGCGGATGCAATTGCTGACTCAGGGAGCTAGGTCGACAGCTCGAATGGATGAGGATCATCCAAGTGTGAGTGTGGAGACGGATGAGAATCATGCAGACTTTGGGTTTAGAGCTTCTATCCCTCTCTTCGATGAGACTAAGGAAGAAATAGCTACGTGGTTACGTAGGTTTGAACGGGTGGCAAACGTGTGCAAGTGGGCAAGAGACACATGGGCTACCCGCGTTTCCACTAGGTTGACAGGGAAAGCAGCGGAGCTGTATAACTCCTTAGATGATGGAACCGCAGAAGACTATGAAGGTCTGAAGGCCGCGCTGCTGACGCGCTATCAGCTCACGGCAGAAACCTATCGGTTGAGGTTTCGATCCTGTAGAAAGAAGGAAAGTGAAACGTTCGTCCAGCTTGGTGCTAGGATGACAGAGAATCTTTCGAAATGGAGGGAACTTTCGAAGATTAGTGAGCTTGAGGAGCTCATCCTCTTAGAGCAGTTCTTGCAATCTCTTCCTTCTGAGATGACGGTGTACATCAAAGAGAAGAGACCTCAGACGCTGAGGGAGGCATGTGAGTTAGCGGAAATCTACGCAGAGGCGCACCTCGGGTGCGAAAGGAAACCTTTCCAATCTAGTCGTCCACAGGGTGGGAATGTTCACGGGAAAGGGAAAGTCCAAGGGAAGAAAAAGGGAACAAAAGGGATGGGATCGAGGGGACCTAGCACTCAGAAGTGCTATATCTGTCAATCGCCGAAGCACTTTGCAAGGGATTGTCCGAAAAGAGTAAAAACTGCAGGGGCAGTGTCGGGGGGACCTATGCGATCACTGGGACCCATCGCCGTTCCGACTTTGTGTCTTCCGTGTAGCCGTCAAAGCTATGACCCGAGATGTTCTGTGACCGTAGATGGAGTAGCAGTACAGGGACTCCGCGATACTGGATCGCAAGTGTGCGTAGTGAAGAGGGCACTCGTAGCACCGTCGAAGTTCAAAGGCAAAGAACTAGAAGTAGCTATGGCTGAGTCCAGCCTGAAGAGATTCTGTCCAGTCGTCCGGATGGCGATAGACAGTCCGTTCTACTCCGGTGACGTCGATGCAGTCGTGATGGAATCACCTGCAGCCGACTTTATCATAGGGAATCACGCTCGGCTGAGCGATTCCGAGGTTCTTCCTGTTTATGGGCAACCGAAGTCAGTTGCAATAGTGACACGTGCGCAGACCGTTGCTAAGAAGAAGGGAAAGCTAACTCCGTTACATGTAGCTTCGCCAGGGTTGGGAGAAGTAACTCCGAAGAAGCTGGGAGAACTACAGTTGGCAGATCCTACACTCCGTCATTGTCGCGAGGCAGCGGAGAAAAGGACAGTGAGTTCGACAAAGCACTCAGGGGAGATCCGTTTTGTGTGGAAGAAAGGACTCCTATACAGGGAATTCAGGGGAAAAGGGGTAGTGTACACCCAAGTAGTTGTGCCACGTGAGCTTAGGGCAGGAGTCTTACGACTCGCTCACGAACCGCCGATGGGAGGACACATGGGAGTGCAACGAACTAGGGAAAGGGTCTGGAAACATTTCTATTGGCCGGGGATGTGCCCCGAGACACGTCACTTCGTAGCGTCCTGTGACAAGTGTCAGAGAGTCTGTCCGAAACCGCAGAAAGTGCCGATCGGCAAGATGCCACTCATAGACACCCCTTTTGAGAGAGTGGCTGTCGATATTGTGGGACCCATTACTCCTGCTGCGGAGAGTGGGAACAGGTACATCCTAGTCTTGGTGGACTATGCCACTCGGTACCCTGAGGCAATCCCACTGAAGAGTATCGATGCCGTTACCGTCGCAGAAGCCATGTGGCAAGTCTGGACGCGGGTGGGAATCCCCGCTGAAATTCTGACGGACAGAGGAACTCAGTTCATGAGTGAGGTGATGCGCGAGGTCGAGAGATTGCTGGCTATCAAAGGGCTAGCTACGACCCCCTACCACGCTCAGGGGAATGGGCTAGTTGAGCGCTACAACGGGACACTTAAGACCATGTTGCGGAAGTTGTCCCAAGAGAAGCCCAGGCAGTGGGACAGGTATATTCCCGCGTTACTATTCGCGTACCGGGAAGTTCCCCAAGAAAGCCTAGGGTTTTCCCCCTTTGAACTGTTGTATGGACGCACCGTTCGCGGCCCGATGGCAGTACTCCGCGGCCTGTGGACCGAGGAGGGGGCCGATGAACAAGTTCGTACCACGTCTGAGTACGTGGTCGACTTGCGCAACCGCATTGAGGAGACCTGCGAGCTGGCGCGCCGACGGTTGGCCACCGCTACAGAGCGGCACGCTGGAGTGTTTAACAGGCGGACAGAGGACCGCCAGTTCCATCCAGGGGAACAAGTGCTGCTGTTGTTGCCGCAACAGCACAATAAGCTCCAGCTGTGCTGGCAGGGACCTTTCGAGGTTGTGCAGAGAAAAGGGGAATGCGACTATCTTGTCAGGGCATTCGGGCGTGAAAGGCTCTATCACGCGAATCTCCTGAAACGGTACCGCGTTCGGCAGACAGGGGAGTTAAATAGTCCCACGCCCACCATTGCCGTCGCAGTGGTCGAGGAGGGTGAGGACATGACTCCGCCTGACCGCGAACTTCCCCTACCTCAATTAGTCGGAGAGGAGTCTGCGAGAGACATCGTGCTGGCTGCTACTCTGACCGACAGTCAGAGGAGGCAAGCGTTGAGTCTGGCAGCGAAGTACGAGTCGGTCCTGACCGATCTCCCACTCCAGACCAACCTTGTCTCCTTCGACATGACAGTCGAGACCGCGCGACCAGTCCGAGTCCGGCAGTACCCTCTGCCGTATGCGAAGTTGGAGACGGTGAAGGAGGAAGTGAAGGCCATGTTGCGACTCGGGGTGATCGAGCCGGCAGCTTCACCTTACAACGCTCCTGTTGTCCTCGTCAAGAAGAAAGACGGGCAACATCGTTTCTGTGTCGACTACAGGTCGCTGAACAACGTGACCGTGTTCGATGCTGAACCGCTACCTGATGTAGAAAATCTCTTTGCCAAGATCGGGGGGGCAAAATACTTTTCAAAGATAGACCTTTCCAAAGGTTACTGGCAGATCCCGGTGCGGGAGGATGTGCGGCCCATGACCGCTTTCACCACTCCTGCTGGCCAATTTCAGTTTCGCGTTATGCCTTTTGGACTGAAGAACGCTGTCGCGGTCTTCTCTCGTATGATGCGAGCGCTGTTGGAGCCACTGGGGAGGAGCGATGTCCATAACTTCATGGACGACATCCTCATCGCCACTAGGACTTGGCCAGAGCACTTAGAAGCCTTGGAGGCTGTGCTGAAATGTCTCAAACGGGCGAATCTCTCAGCCCGACCCACCAAGTGTTGTGTGGGATTCCAAGAGTTGCCGTTCTTGGGACACATAGTCAGGGAGGGAGAAATCTTGCCCGAGGGGGACAAGATCGAGAAAGTGGAGAAGGCACCGGTGCCTGAGAC
Source organism: Theodoxus fluviatilis (assembly GCA_034096865.1). NCBI lineage: Eukaryota > Metazoa > Mollusca > Gastropoda > Cycloneritida > Neritidae > Theodoxus > Theodoxus fluviatilis. The sequence goes on along the minus strand of JAWQFJ010012486.1, from coordinate 268 downwards.
TAAGAAGCAGGTGCGTGCGTTCCTAGGTCTTGCGGGATATTACAGAAAATTCATCCCGAACTTCTCTGCTATTGCCCTTCCTCTCTCGAGTCTTACTCGAAAGAATGCACCAAACCGTGTGGAGTGGACAGCAGCGTGCGAGACTGCGTTCAGGGCGCTGAAAGCGAGACTCACGGCACGACCCGTTTTGCAGCTGCCTGACTTGTCTAGCCCGTTCACTCTACGGACCGACGCTTCAGACAGTGGTCTGGGAGCTGTCCTCTTACAG